>NW_021029963.1:48206-231117 GCF_004153795.1 Camellia sinensis
TGTAAATTACTTCGTAAATTCTCTGTTAATTACTCAGGAAATTTCTCATTAAATTACACGTAAAATTCTCTATAAATTATTCAGCAAATTCTTAGTAATTTATCAGAAAATTCTGAGTAAATTCTCAAAAAATTACAAGAATGTTTTTTTTTGTGAATTAATCTGTGTCAATGCAAGAACAAACACAAAACATGGTTTTCGTTCCAAACTCTTCGATCAAAATGAGACCTTTTTCAAGAACACATGGAAAACCATTTACTTTTTCCAAAACCCACTTCAAAACGATGCATGACATGCAAACAAATCCGATCATGCAATGCAGCTAGATGATCAGCAAGAACAACCAAAGGAGATCAAGATTCTAACCTCAAAACTCAGATCCAACGGTTCAACCCACGAAGATTAAGCTTGGAAGACTTACTCTCACTCAAGAACTTCTCTAGAGCTTCTCTCTCTAAGACAAAGATTTGAGACAAGGAAATGATGTGCTACAAGGTCTGCCGGCTGTCTTAACAATCAGCTCGGACACGTGGCATTAACGGGTTGGTTCAGCTCCAAAAAGGTGATTGATAGACAAGACAAGTCTCTGACAAAGTGTACACAGCAAGCTCGGGTAAGACACATCGGCAAAGAGATGACATCGGCTCAAAACAAGGATCTAGCAATAGGATGACAAAACATCGGCTAGGGAGGACGACACTTGACTAAGCTGTGCCACACCTTGGCCGGGGTGCGCCACATCTCGGCCTAGGCCATACCTGCCTGCGGACAGGGTTCAAGTGCAAAACATCTCGGCAAAGAATGCCCGAGGTGAAGGTAGGGTTGAACAAGATCTCAAGATGGTTCTAAGTACAAGGGTCAAAGGCGAACTAAGCTCAAGATGACCTCGGCCACGCACTCCAAGCAAAGATCAAAATCATGCAAACAACTTTAAGCCAAAACAAGACAAGGCAAAACCTTCAATTTAGCATATAAAGCAAGATCATGCAAGAGTGTATGCAAGTATGACAAGAATAAGATGAGGGTTGTTACATCTTCTCTCTGAAGGACTCTACCTCAAGGTCGCCTCTCTGTGTCTTTAACACTCTAGTCACAAGTGTAGGCTGCGCAACAACAGAAAACAAGGCCGCAGCCTCAACAGGTTCGCCTAAATGCAAATCGAACTCGCCAAGTGCACCCAACATCTCCCATTCCCGGATGGCAATACAGGCTATATCACTAAAGGATTTCCTACTGAGGGCATCGGCCACAACATTGGCCTTTCCCGGGTGATAGTGCAACTCAAAATCATAGTCCTCAATGAACTCCATCCATCTCCTCTGTCTCAAATTCAAATCTCTCTGTGTAAACAGATACCTTAAACTCTTGTGGTCTGAGAACACCTCGAACCTCTCACCATAAAGGTAGTGCCTCCAAATCTTCAAGGCAAAGATCACTGCCGCTAACTCTAGGTCGTGTGTAGGGTAATTCTTCTCGTGAATTTTCAACTGACGTGAGCCATAAGCTACCACTTTCCCCTCTTGCATCAACACACAACCCAAACCCTCTCGTGAGGCATCACAATAGACCGCATAACCCAACCCTCTCTCCGAAATAATCAAAACCGGAGCGGTGGTCAATCTAACCTTCAACTCTTGGAACGACTTTTCACAAGTCTCACCCCATACGAACTTGACCCCTTTCCACGTCAATCTAGTCAACGGCGAGGCTAGCCTGGAGAAATCCTTCACAAACCGACGGTAATACCCAGCTAATCCCAGAAAACTGCGGATCTCAAACACACTCTTAGGCTGTGCCCAATCTTGCACTGCCTCAACCTTGGATGCATCAACGGACACCCCTTCCCCGGATACCACGTGGCCTAAGAATTTCACCTCTCCTAGCCAGAACTCACACTTCCCAAACTTGGCATACAGCCTATGGACTCTAAGAAACTCAAGCACCACTCTCAAGTGTTCCTCGTGCTCCTCCTCTGAAGGTGAGTAAATCAGGATGTCGTCCACGAAGACGACTACAAAACGGTCTAAGAATTCCCGGAAGATCCGGTTCATCAAGTCCATAAAGACTGCCGGTGCATTGGTAAGCCCGAATGGCATCACCAAAAACTCATATTGGCCATACCGCGTACGGAATGCCGTCTTAGGAATATCCTCCTCCCTGACCCTCCACTGGTGGTAACCCGATCTTAAGTCTATCTTAGAGAAACAACGGGAACCCTTCAACTGGTCAAACAGATCATCTATACGGGGCATAGGGTACTTATTCTTGACCGTAGCCCGATTCAACTTCCGGTAGTCTATACACAATCTCAAGGCACCATCTTTCTTTTTAGCAAAGAGGGCTGATGCTCCCCATGGTGAAACACTAGGGCGAACAAAACCCTTATTTAGCAATTCCTGGAGCTGAACTTTCAACTCAACCAACTCTGCTGGAGCAAAACGATAGGGTGCCATAGAAATCGACACCGTGCCGGGCACTAGATCAATAGAGAACTCTATCTCTCGGTGAGGTGGCAAACTAACAAGGTCCTCGGGAAAGACATCCGAATACTCACAAACCACCCTCGGCAACACAAGCTGGGTCTCATCACACTCACCACTCTCAAAGCTAGCAAGTAGACCACTAAGCTCACTCCGCCCTCGCGAATCAAACCCCGGTGGCAAAACACTACCAACCTGGTCTCCCAAGAAATGGAACTACTCCCCGCTCAAGGTACATAACGTGACCCTCTGGCGGTAGCAATCGATAACTGCCCGGTATGACGATAGCCAGTCCATACCCAAAATAACATCAAAACCCTTCATGGGCATGACCACAAATGGAAAAGGAAGCCTATGGTCGGCGACCTCTATATCACAACCGCTAACACCTTGTTTCAAGATCAACTCACCACCAATAGGTGATGCCACACATATAGGAGGTGCTAACTGTGCTAACTCCAATTCCAAAACAGATGCAAATGCAGCAGATACAAAAGAGTGAGATGCACCCGTGTCAATCAACACACTAGCAACCGAGTTGCAAAACAGAAAAGTACCTCTCACTACTGATGGAGCCGGTACTAGATCCTGCATGGTAACAACATACACGCGCCCCGTAGGCCCCTGATCTACTTGCTCACCCCTCGGAGCATACGACTGTTGCACTGACTGGGACGACGAAGCCCCCGGATTGGCCCTCGAGGCCTGTACAGACTGAGCTGGCTGAAATCCCTACGTCTGTCTAGAACCAGACGCTCCTGAAGTGGCACTCAACTGTGGGCAAAACCTCTTCAGGTGCCCAGGCTGCCCACACTGATAGCAAGATAAGGGCTGCCCCCTGCCCAAACTCTGACTCTGGGGTCTAGCTGAAGAAGAAGCAGCTCTCTAACCTCCGCCCTTCTGCGGGCAAACCGAAGACTTGTGACCCAGCTGGCCACAAGTGTAGCAAGTCAAACCCCCCTGATTACCTCTCCCTGAGCCTGTACTCGGCACCGGAAAGGTCGATCTAGCAACTCCACCCTGAGACTGCTGAGGGTTAGAACCCCTCTGTCTCCTGCCATCACCCTGACCATCTTGGCCCCTCTTGGAGCCTTTCTGCCCCTCATCCTCCTCTTGCATCATGAGCTCCATATGAGCTGCAGCATCCACCAAACGTCTATACTCTCGGATGAAAGATCCACCAACCCTCAACTTAAGGCCTCGCCTCAACTTCCGCTCAAACTCAAAGCAACGGCGTTCCTCGGACGCCACCAGTTCAGGTGCAAACCTGGACAGACTAATAAAAGTAGCCTCAAACTCGGCCACTGACAAGCCCTGCTGTCTAAGCTGGCAAAACTGTTCTCTCAGCTTCTCCCTAGCAGCTGAAGATATAAACTTCTCCTGAAAAGCATTCACAAACGCCCCCCATGCACCACCAACACTGCCCTTCTCGTACTTCCACCACTGACCCGCATCTCCCTTCAGCTGGAAGGATGCCAAGGTCACCTTTAAAGCCCCGTTCTCGATTCCAAGCATCTCGAACGTCTTCTCCATCTGTTCCAACCACTCGTTAGCCTTAAGTGGCTCCTTCGGATCCCCAACAAACTCGTCCGGGTTAGACCGGAAGAATTCCCTCTTCAAGAAAGAAGGCCCTGCCTCAGCAACCTGATTCTCAGCTCTGAGAATGCCCAAAGCCCCCGCTATCTCTTGGGCCAAGGCGCCCATAGCCTGCTGACCCGCTGGCTCTGCCACGTTGGCCTGACCAACTCCCTCCTGCACTGCCGGAACGTCATCCGGTAAAGGTACCTCCTGCCTACCATGCATGCCACGCCTTCCACGCCCTCGTCCTGACATCCTAATAAAGGTAACCAAGACTATTAGCACATTCACAAACGTGCCGAAGCTATAACACTCGCGTCCTAATGCATGGACAACTGTAATTCACTCCACATAAGCACATAAACACATAAGCACTTACGAATTTCATTTCCGGATAATGGTAGTCCCGAGGTGTGACTAGAGTTCCGATTAGAAACGGCATTGATCAAGTGCCTTTCCAACAAGACTCCCAGAAACCCAAGGATCCAATCAACATCCTAGAAATTAAATCCCATACCCACATAGTCACATAAGCATGTTATCAATTAAGCACATAGCATATGACACTACATCTAAGTCTCTATCAAGCGAGACAAACCTATTGTGATCCTAATCACTTCCCACGTACCCAAAGTATTTGAACCCGGTACGCTCTGATACCAAGTTGTAACGCCCTCAAATTAATAGCATTAAACCCAACAATATAGACATACATTTATAAACAAAAGATCCACATTCTTCAATTCATCAGAGTACTTCATTACAAAAGTTTTACATGTTGACAACGAAAGCAAATGCCCTACGGGCTTACAGCTTTCCAAGTTAACACTTGGTTACAAAAGAGAGTACTAACTCAATTACATATTAAGCCCTTGGCTTGAATTTACATGTAATACATCAAAAGAAAATAAGACAACAAAAGCGTGTCCGCCTCTAGCCTCCCAAGCTATGTCCTTGGAGGTGGCATGCTACCTGTACCTGAAAATGATGTTCCCATATAGGGTGAGCCACAGCCCAGTAGAAATACACTAAACCAAATATAAACAATGACTAAAAGATTAGCAGTTGATAGATGGCCAACACTGATACTTTCACTTATAACACTTTACAGTTTCATGACATACAAGTCCATGTTACAGTCCATTTTCCAATTCTTTTCAATTCTCAATTTATAACCATGGCTCAGAACCTGGCCAAACAACTTATATGAGACAGTAACTCATATTAAACACTTTTTCATTTCATAATAGATAAGCATACTAGCTATATCACACATCAACAGATAATCATACAAGCTATATCATCATTTCCATGGATATGCATAAGAGCACTATCATACTTCCAAGGACAAGCATATGAGCTGTGTCATCACATTTCTAGATAAGCATATGAGCTCTATTTATGGAGTCCATCCCCTATCTTCTCCCAACAACATCCGGTTTAGAGGTCCATCCCCTATCTTCCCCTAAACCGTGGAGTACATCCCCTATCTCCTCCAACACGACACCATGCATATAAACAATAATTATACACATCACCACCCAATACATAAATTTAATGTATTCTTTCAACTGTCATACTCAATGACACATTCCAGTGATTAGTTTCAGTTTGCCTAATCATCATGCATTGTCTACAACAATCAAGACTATCCTCCACCGATAGCCCAAAGCAGTTATTTCTGTGCAGAAAATAAATGCAACAATGGATATATAATCAACATTTCAACTAGGTGAGCGATAAATAATCCAACTACACCCTTTAGTCCCATATCTTTCCAAACCAATTCCTCATTTCTCATAATTAATTATGCGAATTAATTAACCAATGTAATTAGGGCATTTTCCATAATTTACATTACGACCCTTAGGTTCCATCTTCATTAATGTTTTATCATTAATTTCACTTTTCCATGCCACACATGCAACTAGGTTTTATATAGTTAAAACCCCAACTTTTGTAAATTACACAAAGGCCCAAACTCTTTCAAAATTACCCAACAACCCCTAACATATCGAAATGCCAAAATTTAAAGACAAAACTCATAAAGAGGAGTAGGATATCCCTACCTCAAAAGATGACTCCCAACCAAGAAGGTGAAAAAGACGAAAATACTCCAACCCACGAATTTCTCGGATCAAAAGATAGCCCTCGACGATCAACAACCTTTTTGTAAAGGCCAAAGGTGAGGAAATCACTCCTACTAGATCAATACCTAGAGAGAAGTCAAGGTTTTAGAGAGAGGAGCTCTCAAAATGGGTTTTAGAAAAAGTAGGAGAGAGAAAGGAAAGTAAAAAGTGATTTAAAATCACCCAGCAGATAACTCATATACGCATGACCCGCTCGAGCGGAGAACACAACGCTCGAGCGCCAAGAACAAAAATCTGGACACGCTCGAGCGCAATAAGTCCCGCTCGAGCGCCAAGACACAAGAATAAAGCACTTCCGCTCGAGCGCGAAAACCAGTCCGCTCGAGCGTAGATTTCCCCCTCCCAGAATTTATACCCAGAAAGTACTACCCGCTCGAGCGCTAACAAACCCGCTCGAGCGTAAACAAACCCGCTCGAGCGTAAAAATCACATCTGCAGAAGTTTTACAGGAACTTGAAATACTGGAGGTGTGCAATCCCCGCTCGAGCGTAAGAAGACCCGCTCGAGCGGATCGTCTAAAAACTGGACAACAAGGAATTGAAACCAAGGCCTAACCAACCTGTAACAACCCTGCTCAAAACATCCTAAAACTCAATCAAGTGGAATTAAAGGATGGCAACAAGATAGATGCCACTACCAACTTCATGGAACCGAGTCCGGAATACAATAGAACAGTAAAGGGACAACCGGGATCGTTATAACCTCCCCCCCTTAAAGAATTTCGTTCCAGAAATTAAACACAAGTTTTTTGAAAATAGGTTTTCTCCATTCTCAACAATATTACGACATAATATTAAACATTTCGACCCATTACCGGTCAATTCCATCTCTTTTCAAGAGGCATTTCACAACATATATTACAAGTGCATTATCAACTTGCAATTTTCTTCCATTTCCAACCATTTCCAACATACATGGTTCACAGTTCATATCATAATCAATATACATGATACAACTCCAATTCTACAATATAGCCAACATATGCAATATCATAATCAACTCCCATATCAAGGTAAGTTCTTCAACATACTTCCATTAAACCAAAACATTACCAATGTTTTACAACTCAAGACATATATAAAGCTCTTAAGTCCAACAACATTACAAAATTTAAATACAAGATTACTCATCCATAAACAAGTCCGGATATTTCTCGCAGACCTCCAACTCACGTTCCCAAGTGGCTTCCTCCACTCCGTGATGTTTCCACAAAACCTTTACCAAAGGGATGGTCTTGCCACGCAGGACTTGATCCTGCTTATCCAAGACCCGCACCGGTCTCTCCTCATACGAGGCATCCTCATCTACCTCTAAATCGATTCAATCTAACACGTGAGACGGATCCGGCTCATACTTCCGAAGCATACTCACATGAAACACGTCATGCACTCCGGACAACTGCGGCGGCAAGGCTAAACGATAGGCAACCTCGCAAATCCTGTCAAAGATCTCAAAAGGACCAATAAACTGAGGGGATAACTTCCCACTCTTGCCAAATCTCATCAAACCTCGCCTAGGTGATATTTTCAAGAAGACATGATCACCTACCTCGAACGCCAAAGGCCTCCTCCTACGGTCGGCATAACTCTTTTGACGACTCTGGGTTGTAACAAGCCTCCTACGGATAAGTTCAACTTTCTCCATCGTCTCCCTAACCAACTCCGGACCCAACAAAGGTGCATCACCCACCTCGGCCCAACACACTGGAGACCTACACGGTCGGCCGTACAAGGCCTCAAACGGTGCCATACCGATGCTAGACTGAAAACTGTTGTTGTAGGCAAACTCTACCAATGGTAAATGCCTCTCCCACGTCCCACTAAAGTCAAGGACACAACTCCGAAGCATATCCCCAAGGATCTGAATAGTACGCTCGGACTGCCCGTCAGTCTGAGGATGATAAGCCGTACTAAAGGTCAACTTAGTGCCCAAGGCACTCTGCAAACTCTGCCACAACCTAGCAGTAAAACGAGGATCCCTATCTGAGACGATCGTCACTGGGACCCCGTGCAATTTCACTATGTCCCGAATATACAAGTCGGCGAGATAATCTACCAAATCTCTCACACGCATGGGAATGAAGTGCGCCGACTTAGTCAACCGGTCTACAACCACCCAAATGGCATCACTACCCCGCTGAGTCCTCGGAAGACCTACAACGAAGTCCATGGTGACATGCTCCCACTTCCACTCGGCAATAGGCAAGGGTTGCAACAAACCCGCTGGCCTCTGATGCTCGGCCTTCACTTGCTGGCAAGTAAGGCACTTAGACACGAAAACAGCCACATCTCTTTTCATACCCCGCCACCAAAACTGGCGACCCAAATCCCGATACATCTTAGTGCCTCCCGGATGCACCGCAAGGCGTGAGTGATGGAACTCTCGGAGTACTTCCTCTCGGCAAGACTCCGGCACAAACAAACGGTCTCGGTATCTCACACTCTGGTCGGGATACACCGTCAAACCCTTCTCAACTCTCCCACTGGAGATCTTCTGTCACGACCCCAAACTGCCCCTAGTAGTTTGGTGCCGTGATGGCCAGTAATCCGTAATTACCGAAGGCCAACTTTTCGAAAACTTAACACAATCAGAGTATAATAATAATCGGGGCTAACAAATACGGAAGTGATAATTCAAAATACAAGTGGTCCAAAGAGCTGTGCGTAGATCAAAGCAATGCCAAACATTTTCAATTAACTTACAACTTGAATACAACAAGTAAAATTACATATTACATCTTGATCAAAAGGCTTCTCGAGCCGACATATACAAAATACAGTTAATACAATTCAAGAAGCATGATTTTCAAGATTTGCAGACATGCAAAGCAGAGCATCGCCGACGTAAATACAAAAGTAAAACCGACATAAGTACGAATCCAAAACAAGCATCCAAAACGATCTAGGCGTCGCCGCCGCCCTGCTCATCACCTACATATATATAGAGGGGTGAGTACAAAACTCAGTGAATGGTACTAACAATAAAGGTTTTTGCATGACTATAGCCGAGATCCTTCAAACGAACACATTGACTTAGCAAGACGAGGGATGAACCGTATTCATCAATCAAATGTTACAAGTAACCAAAGATGTTCACTGACATAGACAAAACAAGGGATGAACCGTATTCATCATTCAAATATCATAACATCGGCGAAACAAGGGATGAACCGTATTCATCATTCAAGTGTCATAACATCGGCGAAGCAAGGGATGAACCGTATTCATCATTCGAGTGTCAAGGCTGTACGATCCGTAATCATTTGGTCAAAAGTACTGCGAAAGTTTAGAGTCCTCCAATACAAGGGACTTGTGCAACTTAGGCCCGTATATACACCGTATATTCTTATTTATATATTTTTTAAAAACTTTCTACATATACTTTTTTTTTATTTTTTGTAGGCAAAGGAAAAGGAAATTGCCAAGGCATTGTTGAAGAAAAACGAAAAGACCACCGTTTCGGGAAAGGGAAAGGAAAATGCATGTCCAGTAGTATGGCTCTTCAACATTTCCATTTAAAGTTCTTTTTTTGAAATATTTATTTTGGACCATGAACCTCGATTATTTATTTATTTATTTTTAAATGTAAAATTGGCATACTACTTGCACAGTGACATATACTGTTTTTATAGTAAATAGTTTCATGTAAATTTGTGAAACATTTTTTTTGAAGCATGCTAAAATAGCATTTGTACAAAAGCATTATATTTGTTTTAAATTGTTATTATTCTTTTTTGGCTTTTTGCTATTGACATGAACATCTACAAGAGAAGAAAAAAGGAATAGAATAAAAAAGGAATGAAGGGGGGGAAGGATACAAAATGAAAAAGTTTTCAATTGTTTTACAAAATATCAGAAGGAAAGGGAATTAAGATAAAGTAAATTAATAGAAATGAAAAATGAAGAGAAAAGTAGATGATAATATTCATATTTTAGGCATCTTATGAAATTAATCTTCATGTTTTAGGCACATAACAATAATGTTATATCGAAAGCTGCATTGGCTCAACGTGCACGATGAGAACGCGAAAGAAATGATAAGGCAAGCTCTTCATATCAATTGGGACAACGTTCGCGACGTGAACGAGAGAGATCGAGAGAATTGATTCCACCGAGCACAACTAATACTCCACCGACTCAGAAAGGAGTAATGTTTGCACATCTTACTTCGCCAAGCACATCTTTAGCTTTACAAAGAAATTGGTAAAACATTGTATTTAATTCTACAAATGCATATTCTTATTGTTAAGATTTTATTTTATAAATTTTATTTTGTACACAACAAATATTTGTAGGCCTACTCATGCAAGCCCATTCCTTCATGAGACTAGGAATGTCGGTGTTGTTATTCGCGATGAGTGCAATCTTAATGTTATCCGCAATTCTAAGGTGAGTAGAAAAATCAGGTTCAACATATTCTTTTTTCGTAATCTTAATAAATTCTATAAATACATGTTCTTTTTTCATATTCTGATTAAATTTTTTTTATTTATTTTTGGTAGGCAAAGGAAAAGGAAAAGGCCAAGGCAAAAACGAACAATGGTTGCACATCCTTCCACATGTTCGTTCTCAATGCCAAGCACATCTTTAGCTCCACAAACGAATTGGTAAAAGACTGTGTTTAATTCTTCAAATACATACTCCTACTATTACCATTCTATTTTAATTTACACAGAACCAATATTTGTAGGCCTACTCTTACAACTCCTTCCCTTCAAGAGGATCTATGTACTAATGAGGAATTAGAGGATATGCATATGAGTCCAATGGTTAGTACTCGAGCACATATAAATTCATGTCGTCATTCTCTTGGCAAGATGGATGTATTATGTCCTTTCTGTTCAGCATTACATTGGATGGATGAAAAATTAGTAAAATCATCTCCAAACTGTCCTCTATTCGGAACATGTTGTTCAAAAGGGAAAGTTAAGCTTCCTCCGCTTATTACACCCCCTTCACTTCTTCAAGCATTATATGATGGGAATGATGATAAATCAAAATCATTTCGACGTTATACTCGAGTGTACAATGCAACAAATGCTTTTACAAGTCTTGGTGCTACATTAGATCCAAGAGTACTTACTGGAAGAGGCCCTACATTATTCACTATCCATTGGGAATTGCGACATCAAACAGGATCACTACTACCACAATCAGGGCAAGATGCAGCTTATGCACAATTGTACATTTACTAGGGCATGCCCGTGCTTGAAGGCACGGTGAAAATATTGTTGGAATGAAAATGTAATTGAATATAAAAATGTTGGGTTAAAATGTAATTTATTTAATTTGTTGGGAAAAAAAATTTGAGGTGAAAATATAAATAGATGATCCGTATGGTTATGGATTTTCAAATGAATTTTATAATTAGATTTTTGAAAAGAGTTTGTCAAACTCAAAATTTTGTTTGGTTGTATATGTTAAAAATTAAAAATAATTTTTACAAATTTAAAGTTCAAAACTTACTTGCTTTTAGAGTTTCAAAAAATAGTTTGTAAAATTTTAATTTGTATTTTATTATTTTTAGTGAAATTTTTAATATTTTAATCAATATTTTTCACTTTTCAGATCCACTCAATTTAAATATTTTGCATTATAAAATTTAGAGAGATGGAGAAATTAAAAATAGTGATGACACAATTATTACCTTGGCCAAGAAAATGTAAAAATAGTGATGACACAAATGCAAACAAAGATCATATCACCAAATATTTACTATTATAGTATTTTTGTTTATGTAACCCACTTGCAATTTGTAATAGAAAATAAGAATTTTATTATCCTGACCAATAACAGTAGCCAAATAAATTTCTATATCCACATTTTTTTAGATAGTGAGTTTTGGTTGAAATAAAGAAGCGAGATCTCATAGCTATAGTTTTATATCAATTTTAATGTAATGGTTAAAATCTACCAATTTTTATGGTTTGGTGGTCAGTTTATTATGCAGAAAATTAAATAAATGAAAAATAAATAAATTGTATGCTACTTGGTGAATAAATCAATTTAAACATAAAATTTTCAAATTTATAGGTAAACGAAATAGTGAAAAGTAAACACATAAATGTTACGTAAAATTCAAGCACAATAAAAGTATAAGATTTTAAACAAACAACAAAATGTAAGTCCCACAACACAGAAACATCTATATACGCCAGCCAATGTTCTGCAATAGAAAAAAATAAACAACAAATTAAGCACACCAGCCAATGGTCTGCAATACAAAAAAAAATGCCAAATAACAATTTAAGCACACTAGCCAGTGCTCTGCAATACAAAAAAATTTCAAATAACAAATTAAGCACACCAGCCAATGTTCTGTAATACAAAAAAATGCAACACCCTTCTTGATAAAAAGATATATGGAGGCAAAAATTCAAATTCAACCAAATAAAAATATTATTAGTTTTCTTTAACCTAATTCAAGAGCATATTAGGAAGAAAAAACAAAAAAACAAAAAGACAAAAAGACTATATCACCTAATGTGTTACATTTACAAAAATAAACTCATAGCATAAGTCAATAATTCAAATGAATATTGTCTAACATACATCTAAACTTAGTTATAAATTTCACATAGATAAAAGGCTTTACAAAACTATTGTAAGTAATAAATTTCACATCGATCGAAAACTTTATAAAATATGGATCGTAGCTCGCATATCTACGCTTTTTACAAAAATAAATATAAGATTCAAACTTGTTCTTTCTTAGAAATCCTAGGAGCGCCTCATCACTTTCCAAAAAGTCCTTGTACCAACTTGAATGTATCCCCAGTAAGGAGCATGCACGACAATCTACTAATTTATGAAAATAAAAAAAGTTAGTATATTAGTAAAAGAAAATTTATATAAATATATCAAAACACTTTCAAATTGAAATTACCTTGTTACATCCACATCGAAGCAATGTAGTTGTATTTATCTTTTTGAGCTCCATATATTTTTTAACCCAATCCTACAAAAGTCGACACATATAGTAAAATATTTTTAAAATAACAATTTATAATTAATAGAAACAAATTTATCAATAAATAAATTGTACCTTTTGACAAAAGTGGTTTGATCCATAAGTAACACTATAACAAAATTTCAGGATAAACAATGTTTGTAGTAAAATCTGGCTCATCATTAGGAAGGAGGACACTTATACGATCAAAAGATGTGCATCTAGATAGGGCCACATACAATTGCCCATGACTAAACACTGGTGTGCGCAAATCAACTCCAACAAATTTCACAGATTGCCCTTGAGATTTATTTATGGTCAGGGCATATGCCAATCGAACTGGAAATTGACGTCTTGTCATTCGGAAAGGCATTTCTGAAGAAGACGGTGTCAAAGATATCCTTAGTATGAATACCAAATTGCCAAATTTTTCTCCAGTTAAAATTTGAGCTTCAATTATGCGAGTATTGCATCTAGAAACCATCAATCTTGTGCCATTGCACAGTCTACCTTTTGGTGCAATATTTCTTGACAACATTATAAGACAACCTACTTTCAACTCTAGCTTAAAAGCCGATAGCCCAGGAGGATCTAATGAATTTAAATATTCATTAGGATATTTATTTATTATAGTACAATCAATTTCATTGTAACGCCCTCAAAATAATACATAAAACCATCACTTTAGACATGCGTTGATATAAAAGAAACCAACCAATTCTATTCATCAGAGTAGTTCTTACAACAGTATTACATGTTAACAATAAAAGGGAATGCCCTATGGGCTTACAGCTTTCCAAGTCAACACCTGGTTACACAAAAGAAGAGTACTAACTCTATACAAAATAAACCCTTGGCTTGATATACATGTAATACAAACAAAATAAACAAAAGGAGTCTTCAACTCTCATCATCATCCAAGCTATGTCCTTGGAGGTGGCATACTATCTGTACCTGAAAATAATGTCCCATATAGGGTGAGCAAACGCCCAGTAGAGATATGCTAAACACAGTATGAGCAGTAACTAAGACATTAGCAATTGATAAATGTTCAATTTCCATAAATCAATTCATAACCCATTTCCATTTCATGACCACTATGTTCATGTTTCATTTCATTTTCCATTTCTTATCAATTTCACAATTTGCATTAACGACTCAGAACCTGGCCAACCACTTATATGAGACAGTGACTCATATTAAACGTTTCCCATTTTACAATAGATAAACATACTAGTTGTATCAACATCTCAACAAATAAGCATGCAAGCTGTATCCACATTTCAACAGATAAGAATATTAGCTATATCAACACTTCCAAAGATAAGCATATGAGCTGTATCAACACTTCCGTAGATAAGCATATAAGCTATATCAACACGTTAACTGACAAGCATATGAGCTGTATCAGTGGAGTCCATCCCCTATCTCCTCCCAAACAACATCCGGTTTAGAGGTCCATCCCCTATCTTCCCCTAAACCGTGGAGTACATCCCCTATCTCCTCCCACACACACAACGTATATACACATAGGTCATATACACAATCAATCAATACATAATGCTAATGTATTCTATTAACCGTCATACTCTATGACATATCTAATTGATTAGTTTTAGTTTGCCTAATCATCATGCTTTGTCTACAACAATCAAAACTACCCTCCATCGGTAGCCCAAGCAATTATTTCTAAACAGATAATAAAAGCTCCAACAGATAACATATCAATGTTTTCAAAAGTGAGCGATTAATAAATCCAACTCCACTATACTACTATATAATGAGCCAATTTCATTATTTCAAACTCAATTCCGTATAACGACAATTTTCCCAAATTAATCATACCAATTAATTTATACAACCAATTAGGGTTTTCTACCCCATTTCCCAATATTGACCCAATAGTCTATATGCCAACAACTAAAAACAATTTCGTTATTTTGAAACCCAAAATACACATTTTAGAATCAAAATAGCAAAACTCCTTTTTAACATTTTCAAACCCTAACTTTCCAAAATCAACCATTTAACAAAATGCCCAAAAATCTAGGTTAAAACCCATAGTAGTGATTAGGAATCCATACCTCAAATGATGGAACCCAACGAAGAAGATGAAGGAAACGGAAATGCTCCAAATCCCGAGATTCTTGGATCAAAAGATAGCCCTCGATGATCAACAACCTTTTTGTAAAGGCCAAAGGAAAGGAGAACACCCTAGCTAGATCAAACCCTAGAGAGAAGGTAAGGTTCTAGAGAGAGAAGCTCTCAAATGGTGTTTTGGAAAAGTAAGAGAGAGAGTGGAAGTGTAGAAAATGATTCAAAAATGCCCAGCTGCCCTCTGTTATACGACATTCCCGCTCGAGCGGAAAACATAATGCTCGAGCGTCAAGAACAAAAACTAGATTTGCTTGAGCGCAAGACACAAGAATAAAGTACATCCGCTTGAGCGTGAAAATCAGTCTGCTCGAGCGTAGATTTTCATCTCCCAGAACTTTTCAGAAAAAGAACCACCCGCTCGAGCTCCAACAATCCTACTCAAACGCGACCCGCTTGAGCGCAGTAAACCTGCTCGAGCGTAGAAAACACACCTGCAGAAGTTTTGTAGGGACACGAAATACTGGAAGGGTGTAAACCACACTCGAGCACAGAATGACCTGCTTGAGCGGACCATACAAAACTGGGTAGCAACTATGGGAACCAAAGCTCTACCAACCTGTAACAACCAAACTTAACATAACCTATAACTCAAACAAATGGAATCAAAGGACGACAACAAAGTAGATACAACTACTAGCTCCACGGAACCAAAGTCCGGAATACAACAGATACAGAAAGGGAAAACCGGGATCGCTATAACCTTCCCCCCTTAAAGAATTTCGTCCCCGAAATTAAATACAGGTTTTTCAAAAACAAGATTTTCTCAATTCCCAACATTATTACAATGCGAAATTTAACAACTCGACCCATTACCGGTCTTTCCATCTCTATTCAAGAGGCAATTCACCACATATCTCAATATGTATCAACAACATGCTTTTCCCGAAATTCAATAATTTCTACATACATGTTTCACAATTTTATATCATATTCAACATTCATGATATATCTCCATTTCTACAATACATTGAACACATGCAATGTTATAACAAATTTCCATTAACCAAAACATTCACAATGTTTTACAACTTAAGACATATATAATGCTCTTAAAGTTCAACGATATTACAAAATTACCAATGCATGGTTACACATCAACAAACAAGTCCAGATATTTCTCGCGGACTTCCAACTCACGTTCCCAAGTGGCTTCCTCCAGTCCATGATGTTTCCACAAAACCTTTACCAAAGGAATGGTCTTGCCACGCAAGACTTGATCCCGCCTATCCAAGACCCGAACCGGTCTCTCTTCATACGAGGCATCCTCATCTACCTCTAAGTCGGTCCAATCTAACACTTGGGACGGATCCGACTCATACTTTCGAAGCATACTCACATGAAACACGTCATGCACTCCGGACAACTGTGGTGGCAAAGCTAAACGATAAGCAACCTCTCCAATCCTCTCAAGGATCTTAAAGGGACCGATAAATTGAGGGGATAACTTCCCACTCTTCCCGAACCTCATTAAACCTCACCTAGGTGATATTTTCAAGAAGACATGATCACCTACCTCAAACGCCAAAGGCCTCCTCCTACGGTCGGCATAACTCTTTTGGCGACTCTGGGTTGTAACAAGCCTCCTACGGATAAGTTCAACTTTCTCCGTTGTCTCCCTAACCAACTCCGGACCCAACAAAGGTGCATCACCCACCTCGGCCCAACACACTGGAGACCTACATGGTCGGCCATACAAGGCCTCAAACGGTGCCATACCAATGCTAGACTGAAAACTGTTGTTGTAGGCAAACTCCACCAAGGGCAAGTGCCTCTCCCACGTCCCACTAAAGTCAAGGGCACAACCTCGAAGAATATCCTCAAGGATCTGAATAGTACGCTCGGACTGCCCGTCAGTCTGAGGATGGTAAGCCGTACTAAAGGTCAACTTAATGCCCAAGGCACTCTGCAAACTCTGTCACAACCTAGCAGTAAAACGAGGATCTCTATCTGAGACGATCGTTACTGGGACCCCGTGCAATCTCACTATGTCTCGAATATACAAGTCGGCGAGATGATCTACCAAATCTCTCACGCGCATAGGGATGAAGTGCGCTGACTTAGTCAACCGGTTTACAACCACCCAAATAGTATCATTACCCCGCTGAGTCCTCGGAAGACCTACAACGAAGTCCATGGTGACATGCTCCCACTTCCACTCGGTAATAGGCAAGGGTTGCAGCAAACCTGCTGGCCTTTGATGCTCGGCCTTCACTTGCTGGCAAGTAAAGCACTTAGACACGAAAACAGCCACATCTCTCTTCATACCCCGCCACCAAAACTGGCGACCCAAATCTCGATACATCTTAGTGCCTCCCGGATGCACCGCAAGGCGTGAATGATGGAACTCTCGGAGTACTTCCTCTCGGCAAGACTCCGGCACAAACAAACAGTCTCGGTATCTCACACTCTGGTCGGGATACACCGTCAAACCCTTCTCAACTTTCCCACTGGAGATCTTCTCCGAGGATTCTACCTCAAGGTCACCTCTCTGTGCCTCTAACACTCGGGTCACAAGTGTAGCTGCACAACAACAGAAAACAAGGTCGCAGCTTTAACAGATTCGCCAGAAGCAAATCAAACTCGCCAAGTGCACCTAACATCTCCCATTCCGGATGGCTATACAAGCTACAATCACTAATGGTTTCCTACTAAGGGTATCGGCCACAACATTGGCCTTTCCCGGGTGATAGTGCAACTCACAATATAGTCCTCAATGAACTCCATCATCTCCTGCCTCAAATTCAAGTCTCTCTGGTAAACAGATACTTCAAACCTTGTGGTCTGAGAACACTCGAACCTCTCACCATAAAGGTAGTGCCTCCAAATCTTCAAGGCGAAGATCACTGCTGCAACTCTAGTCGTGTGTAGGGTAATTCTTCTCGTGTATTTCAACTGACGTGAAGCCATAAGCTACCACTTTCCCTAATTTTTCAACTGACGTGAGCCATAAGCTACCACTTTCCCCTCTTGCATCAACACACAACCCAAACCCTCTCGTGAGGCATCACAATAAACCGTATAACTCAAACCTCTCTCTAGAATAATCAACACTGGAGCGGTGGTAAGTCTAACTTTAATCTCTTGGAACGACTTTTCGCAAGTCTCACTCCACACAAACTTGACCCCTTTCCGCGTCAATCTAGTCAACGGCGAAGCTAGCCTGGAGAAATCTTTCACAAACCAACAGTAATACCTAGCTAATCTCAGAAAACTGCGGATCTCAAACACACTCTTAGGCTGTGCCCAATCTTGCACTGCCTCTACCTTGGATGTATCAATAGACACCCCTTCCCCGGATACCACATGGCCTAAGAATTTGACCTCTCCTAGCTAGAACTCACACTTCCTAAACTTGGTATACAGCCTATGGGCTCTAAACAATTCAAGCACCACTCTCAAGTGTTCCTCGTGCTCCTCCTCAGAAGGCGAATAGATAAGAATGTCATCCACGAAAACGACCACAAATCGATCTAAGAATTCCCGGAAGATCAAGTTCATCAAGTCCATAAAGACTGCTGGTGCATTGGTAAGCCCGAATGGCATTACCAGAAACTCATAATGGCCATACCGCGTACGGAATGCCGTCTTAGGAATATCCTCCTCCCTGACCCTCCACTGGTGGTAACCCGATCTCAAGTCTATCTTAGAGAAACAACGGGAACCCTTCAACTGGTCAAACAAATCATCTATACGGGGCATAGGGTACTTATTCTTAACCGTAGTCCGATTCAACTTTCGGTAGTCGATACACAATCTCAAGGCACCATCTTTCTTCTTAACAAAGAGGGCCGGTGCTCCCCATGGCGAAACACTAGGGTGAACAAAACCCTTATCAAGCAATTCCTGGAGCTGAATCTTCAACTCACTTAACTCGGCTGGGGCAAAACGATAAGGTGCCATAGAAATCGGCGCTGTGCCAGGCACTAAATCAATAGAGAACTCTATCTCTCGGTGAGGTGGCAAACTAACGAGATCTTCGGGAAAAACATCTGAATACTCACAAACCACCCTCGGCAACACAATTTGGGCCTCATCACACTCACCACTCATAAAGCTAGCAAGTAGACCACTAAGCTTACTCCACCCTCGCGGATTATACATCGGTGGCAACACACTACCAACCTGATCCCCCAAGAAATGGAAACACTCCCCGCTCAAGGTACATACTGTGACCCTCTGGCAATAGCAATCAATAACAGCCCGGTATGATGATAGCCAGCCCATACCCAAAATAACATCAAAACCCTTCATGGGCATAACAACAAAAGGAAAAGGAAGCCTATGGTCGGCGACCTCTATATCACAACCTCTACATCTGTGTTTCAAAATCAATTCACCCCCAACAGGTGATACTACACAAATAGGAGATGCTAACAGTGCCAACTCCAACTCCAACACAGATGCAAATGCAGCAGATACAAAAGAATGGGACGCACCCGTATCAATCAATACACTAGCAACCAAGTTGCAAAATAGAAAGGTACCTCTCACTACTGATGGAGCCGGTATTAGGTCCTGCGCGGTAACAGCATACACGCGCCCTGTAGGCCCCTGATCCACCTGCTCACCTCTAGGAGCAAAAGACTGTTGCACTGACTGGGATGATGAAGCTCCCGGATTGGCCCTCGAGGCCTGCACATACTGAGCTGGCTGATAACTCTGGGTCTGCCTAGAACCAGACACTTCTGAAGTGGCACTCAACTGTGGGCAATACCTCTTCAGATGCCCAGGCTGACCACACTGATAGCAAGACAAAGGCTGGCCCCTGCCCTGACTCTGGCCCTGAGGTCTAGCTGAAGAAGAAGCTGCTCGCTGACCCCTTCCCTTCTGCGGGCAAACTGAAGACTTATGACCCAGCTGGCCACACGCAAAACAAGTCAAGCCTCCCTGACTACCTCTCCCAGAGCCCGCACTCGGCATTGGAAAGGTCAATCTAGCCAAACCACCCTGAGACTGCTGAGGGTTAGAACCTCTCTGTCTCCTGCCATCACCCTGACCATCTTGGTTCCTCTTGGAGCTTATCTGCCCTTCATCCTCTTCCTGCATCATAATCTCCATATGAGCTGCAGCATCAACCAAACGTCTGTACTCTCGGATAAAGGACCCTCAAACTCTCAGCTTGAGTCCACGCCTCAACTTCCGCTCAAACTCAAAGCAACGGCGTTCCTCGGACGCCACAAGTTCAGGTGTAAACCTGGACAGACTAGTAAAAGTAGCCTCAAACTCGGCCACTGACAAGCCCTGCTATTTAAGCTGGCAAAACTGCTCCCTCAGCTTCTCCCTTGCAGCTGAAGATAAAAACTTCTCCTAGAAAACATTCACAAACGCCTCCCATGCACCACCAACACTGCCCTTCTCGTACTTCCACCCCTGACCCGCATCTCCCTTCAGTTGGAAGGATGCCAAGGTCATCTTTAAAGCCCCGTCCTCGATGCCAAGCATCTCGAACGTCTTCTCCATCTGTTCCAACCACTCGTCAGCCTTAAGTGGCTCCTTCGGATCTCCAACAAACTCGTCCGGATTGGACCGGAAGAATTCCCTCTTCAAGAAGGAAGGCCCTGCCTCAGCTGCGTGGGCTTGTTCCTGATTCCCAGTTCTGAGAATACCCAAAGCTCCTGCTATCTCTCGAGCCAAGGCACTCATAGCCTGCTGACTCGCTGGCAAGGCAACATTGGCCTGACCAACTCCCTCTTGCTGTGCCGGAATATCATCCGGTAAAGGCATCTCCTGCTTACCACGCCTGCCACGCCTACCACGTCCTCGTCCTGACATCCTAATAAAGGTAACCAAGACCATTAGCACATTCACAAATGTGCCAAAGCTATAACACTCACGTCCTAATGCATGGACAACTGTAATTCACTCCATGTAAGCACATAATCGCACAAGCAATTACGAATTTCATTCTCGGATAATGATAGTCCCGAGGCGTTAATAGAGTTTCGGTTAGAAACAACATTGATCAAGTGCCTTTCCAACAAGACTCCCAGAAACCCAAGGATCCAATCAACATCCTAGAAACTACATTCCATACCCACATAGTCACATAAACATGTTATCATATAAGCACATAACACTACATCTAAGTCTCTATCAAGCGAGACAAACCCATTGTGATCCTAATCACTTCCCACGTACCCAAAGTATTCGAACCCGGTAGCTCTGATACCAAGTTGAAACGCCCTCAAAATAATACATAAAACCCATCACTTTAGACATGCGTTGATATAAAAGAAACTAACCAATTCTATTCATCAGAGTAGTTCTTACAACAATATTACATGTTAACAACAAAAGGGAATGCCCTATGGGCTTATTGCTTTCCAAGTCAACACCTGGTTACACAAAAGAAGAGTACTAACTCTATACAAAATAAACCCTTGGCTTGATATACATGTAATACAAACAAAATAAACAAAAAGAGTCTTCAACTCTCATCATCATCATCCAAGCTATGTCCTTGGAGGTGGCATACTACATGTACCTGAAAATAATGTCCCATATAGGGTGAGCCAACGCTCAGTAGAGATATGCTAAACACAGTATGAGCAGTAACTAAGACATTAGCAATTGATAAATGTTCAATTTCCATAAATCAATTCATAACTCATTTCCATTTCATGACCACTGTGTTCATGTTTCATTTCATTTTCCATTTCTTATCAATTTCACAATTTGCATTAACGGCTCAGAACCTGGCCAACCACTTATATGAGACAGTGACTCATATTAAACGTTTCCCATTTTACAATAGATAAACATACTAGTTGTATCAACATCTCAACAGATAAGCATTCAAGTTGTATCCACATTTTAACAGATAAGCATATTAGCTATATCAACACTTCCAAAGATAAGCATATGAGCTGTATCAACACTTCCATAGATAAGCATATAAGCTATATCAACACGTTAACTGACAAGCATATGAGCTGTATCAGTGGAGTCCATCCCCTATTTCCTTCTAAACAACATCCGGTTTAGAGGTCCATCTCCAATCTTCCCCTAAACCGTAGAGTACATCCTCTATCTCCTCCCACACACACAACGTATATACACATAGGTCATATACACAATCAATCAATACATAACGCTAATGTATTCTATTAACCGTCATACTCTATGACATATCCAATTGATTAGTTTTAGTTTGCCTAATCATCATGCTTTGTCTACAATAATCAAAACTACCCTCCATCGGTAGCCCAAGCAATTATTTCTAAGCAGATAATAAAAGCTCCAACAGATAACATATCAATGTTTTCAAAAGTGAGCGATTAATAAATCCAACTCCACTATTCTACTATAAAATGAGCCAATTTCATTATTTCCAACTCAATTCCGTATAACCACAATTTTCCCAAATTAATCATACCAATTAATTTATACAACCAATTAGGGTTTTTTACCCCATTTCCCAATATTGACCCAATGGTCTATATACCAACAACTAACAACAATTTCGTTATTTTGAAACCCAAAATACACATTTTAGAATCAAAATAGCAAAACCCCTTTTTAACATTTTCAAACACTAACTTTCCAAAATCAACCATTTAACAAAATGCCCAAAAATCTAGGTTAAAACCCATAGTAGTGATTAGGAATCCCTACCTCAAATGATGGAACCCAACGAAGAAGATGAAGGAAACAGAAATGCTCTAAATCCCGAGATTCTTGGATCAAAAGATAGCCCTCAACGATCAACAACCTTTTTGTAAAGGCCAAAGGAAAGGAGAACACCCTAGCTAGATCAAACCCTAGAGAGAAGGTAAGGTTCTAGAGAGAGAAGCTCTCAAATGGTGTTTTGGAAAAGTAAGAGAGAGAGTGGAAGTGTAGAAAATGATTCAAAAATGCCCAGCTACCCTCTGTTATACGACATTCCCGCTCGAGTGAAAAACATAGCGCTCGAGCGTCAAAAACAAAAACTAGATCCCCTCGAGCGCAAGAAGGCCCGCTCGAGGGCCAAGACACAAGAATAAAGTACATCCGCTCGAGCCCGAAAATCAGTCCGCTTGAGCGTAGATTTTCATCTCCCAGAACTTTTCAGAAAAAAAACTACTTGCTCGAGCTCCAACAATCCCGCTCGAGCGCGACCCGCTCGAGCGTAGTAAACCCACTCGCGCGTAGAAAACACACCTGCAGAAGTTTTGTAGGGACACGAAATACTGAAAGGGCGTAAACCACGCTCGAGCGCAGAATGACTCGCTCGAGCGGACCATACAAAAACTGGGCAGCAACTATGGGAGCAAAAGCTCTACCAACCTGTAACAACCAAACTTAACACAACCTATAACTCAAACAAATGGAATTAAAGGACGACAACAAAGTAGATATAACTACTAGCTCTACGGAACCAAAGTCCGGAATACAACAGATACAGAAAGGGAAAATCGAGATCGCTATATTCATCATCTTCAGACATCTTGTCTGCTGCCAAATAAGTATGTGTGTTACCGGGAAAAATATTCAATGCTGCAGTATTGATGGCACTCACATCATCATTCCGTGCAGAAAGAATTGTACGTTCAGTTAAAAATGTTGCAGTCGATGTCATTGCCACATCCAGTTGCGGATAAACTACTGAGATTATGTCTTTTAGATCTTGGCATTTGTGTATTGTTGATGGAAGTTTAACAATTTCTTGAGGATTGGTCCCAATTTATTTATAAAAATAAATAAATAAAATAGTAAGTAAAATCAATTAAAGTACATAAACGTAAATGTATTTCGTCAATTTAAAAGAACCATATAATAGAGAAAAAGTTTGAAGAAATATTACCTCCATCAAGAATTTTGTAAAATTAACATTTCCAAGATTTGCATGATTCAAGCGCATGTTCAAATTTAAAGACAGAACATGTATATCCTTCCATAGAAAAGAGTGTCTTAATGATGCATTCACAATTTGCTCATGGACTCCTTTGGTTATAACTGGTAAGATTTGTCGAAAATCTCCACCAAGAACAACAGTGATACCCCCAAATGGCTTTTCACTATCACAAGTGTCACGAAGTGTGCGATCAACTGCCTCAACACAATGTCTATGCTGCATAGGAACTTCATCCCAGATTATAAGTTTTGTTTCTCTAAACAATTCTGCTTGTAATGATTGCTTGCTAAATCCACAAATTGAATTTTCCAATACGTCCAACGGAATGAAAAATGTTGAATGAGTAGTACGGCCTCCTACCAATAACAATGATGCAATTCCAGGTAAAGCCACAGTAATAACAATATGGCCAACGCTGCGACACTTCAATGCAATCGCATTGTACAAAAACGTTTTCCCTGTTCCGGCGCCTCCATTCAAAAAGAAAGTAGTTCCCTTATTTTCAAAGACTGAGGAAGTGATTGCATCATAAGCTGTTCGTTGATCATTATTGAGGTGATCAATAATAATTTCTGCATCTGCCTGTTGTGCCTCATTCTGCAGTTGTTGATGTTCAAATATCAACCTGTTACCAACTATTGCACTCTAATTTGTAGAAGGTTGTGGCATTGGCGGGAAGTCAATTAAACTTTTTCCTGATTCTTGGAGCATTTGATTCAAAAGATATAGACCATAGTCTTCAATTTGAGCCTCAGTTGGTTCAGAAATGGCAAACAATGTTCGAATCTTATGTGCAAGATCATCACATACATACATTGAAAATTGATTCCATAACACATATGGTTGCAGTGGAGAGCACTGAGTAAGAATAATAGTAAATAATCTCCTTAATTGATAACCAGTTTTCATAACTGCAGCCTCTTTAAGGCATTGTATCCATCTTTCATCATCTTTTAAAAGTCCTCTTGTAACACATGCTGGTTTAAACGTATCATGCAAAACATTGTTGACCGTACGTAAGCACTGAAACGATTTTGGTCCTTTGACAACAGTTAATAGCAAACGCAAATAAAATCTCTCACCACAATTAGGGCTAGCAAAGTACATTCTACCGATTGCATAGCCCTGCTGCCTTGGTTTCCATCTCTTTTTTGAATTAAGCCAAACAAAATGTTGTGGAAATTCTTAGTAAGTGAATGGACATTCATCTTCCATAGAAGCGCAACATGAAAAAAAACCAGTAAGAGTTGACATTTGTTGGCCAGCTCTAGAAACAATTGCTTCTAATGATTCATCAGGATTAAAAAGAACGCGGTGCATCCCAAGTAAATGAAGTGCTAAGCGTACAACTGTTGGTATCTCAACATGCAATGGATGACCAAATATTTGCCGAGCAGCTTCTGGAGGTCCAATATACCTCGCATCGAGATATTGTTGGATCTCATTTATCAATCCCAACACCATCGTTGTACGATCATAACCCTTGTAAATGTACTTGTGTATATACTTGACACATCTCATTCCGGCACAAACTTCCACGTTTATGTGACAGTTAAAACGTTTAGAAAGATATACATTGTATGGTACAATGTCTCTATTATCAACTTCTTTCCCCCTCACAATATGAACTTGACCATTATTGCAACGACGATAGATAGGAAATCCATCTGGATCCATAGTAGTTGTTTCTGCAAACGCTGGGGGGTATCTCTTAGTGCATTTACCATTTTCCATACATGGTGCTTGTGGATTTCAAGCACCACATGGTCCATGTACCATACAACACTTGATAATTTCAAAAAGTATAGGTTCATCTTTTGGATCTGAAAATTCTGCACAAACCAATTTGTCTACTTGAGCACATGTCCGAATTTGGTCTGGACTCTTAAGAAATAGAAGTGCATGCATATGAGGAAGGCCTCATTTTTGGAATTCAATTGTAAAAACATGCGCAACTTTATTACCAAACACTCGGTTTATTTCTATCTCCTTCATCAAGCACTTTCTCTTTAATTCAAAAACGCGGGCAATTAAATCAGGACGATCAATAGGCTTTTGGTGCGGTAATAATGCTGAAGTAATTTCTGGCCAATTAGGATTTGCAGTCATGGTAAGAAAAATGTCTGGATGTTGGTTGTATCGTGTGATAGCCATTGAGTCTTGAAAGATTTTAAACATGTGTCTAGGACCTCCAGGAAATGAAGATGGCAAAACAAACCTTTGGCCAATTTGATTGGGCTGAAGGTCATTTGGATCAATATCTGTCAAATCTTGGTAAAGTTCAGTACGGAATTTCCCTTGATTAAGCTTGTAGTAAGTCAACCTATTTTGTTCAGTTGCGGCCCAAGCATCAACCAAAAACTCTTGGAACAATTTTCCAGCTCTCAAAATTGTTGAATACTCTGTGGGTCGTTCAAACAAACGATAACTATAAAAATCCATTTGAGTAAGCCGATCAGTTGAAGACCGATCATGTTGAACATCCCACAGTTTCATCTCAGGTTCCCATCCAAGCTCACCATGTGGAAATAATAAAACATAATGTAATGGCAAATATGCTGGGTGACATTCATTGATTTGCATTAGCTCATTATTTCCTTGTAGATGTAAGATAACATCTCTCATTCCACTAACCTTGGTTCCATCACCTGGTATTACAACTACAATCTCATCTGTAGTTGGTAGGTTATACCATTGTCGATCTGTCGATGAACTGTAGTGGAGATGAGCAGGCAAATTTCATCCTATCAAGGCTAATTGATTTAAAATTACATGAGCCCGGCGAAATTTAGTAACGAATGCATTAACCTGTAATAAACTATCTTGAACAGTTTTTAGAACATCTCTTCTTAATTGAGGATTTCTACGATTGCGAACTTCTAAAGCTGAATCAGGGTCATAAATGTACAATTGTGCATAAGCTGCATCTTGCCCTGATTGTGGTAGTAGTGATCCTGTTCGATGTCACAATTCCCCATGGATAGTGAATGATGTAAGGCCTCTTCCAGTAAGTACTCTTGGATCTAATGTAGCACCAAGACTTGTAAAAGCATTTGTTGTATTGTACACTCGAGTATGACGTCGAAATGATTTTGATTTATCATCATTCCCATCATATAATGCTTGAAGAAGTGAAGGGGGTGTAATAAGCGGAGGAAGCTTAACCTTCCCTTTTGAACAACATGTTCCGAATAGAGGACGGTTTGGAGATGATTTTACTAATTTTTCATCCATCCAATGTAATGCTGAACAGAAAGGACATAATACATCCATCTTGCCAAGAGAATGACGACATGAATTTATATGTGCTCGAGTACTAACCATTTGACTCATATGCATATCCTCTAATTCCTCATTAGTACATAGATCCTCTTGAAGGGAAGGAGTTGTAAGAGTAGGCCTACAAATATTGGTTCTGTGTAAATTAAAATAGAATGGTAATAGTAGGAGTATGTATTTGAAGAATTAAACACAGTCTTTTACCAATTCGTTTGTGGAGCTAAAGATGTGTTTGGCATTGAGAACGAACATGTGGAAGGATGTGCAACCATTGTTTGTTTTTGCGCAGACTGAGTATCCTCAGTTGCCTTTGTTCCTAGTTCCAAGCAAGTACGGCTACGATGACACGGTATTAAAGAAGTTTGTCTCGGTTGAATACATTCTTTTGATTTCTCCCGTTCTCGCCGTGCACGTTGGGCCAATGTAGCTTTTGATATAACATTGTTATTGTGTCCCTAAAATGTGAACATTATATCATTGATACCTAAAATACAAATATTATCGTATACTATTTTATTTTTTGATTCAATAATTTTGTTATTTTAATTATATTTTACTTTTTCTTCCTGCCTTGTGATAATTTTAAGAATATTTTTACATTTTCTTTGTCCTACTTCTTTTTCCATTTTGCTTCATTTTCCCTCTTCATGCCTTGTGATATAACAATTTGTTTTTTAATTATTGTTTTCTCTTTCTTCTTGCCTCATGATAATGTTAAGAAAATTAAAAATATTTTCTATGCCTATGTTTCTCTGTTCCTTTACTTAGATGTTATAAAGTTTTTCTTAGAGTTTATAAAGGTTACAATTATTTTTTAGGAAATGTTAAAGAGAGCTAAATATACTTTGTTTGAGTGTAAAGAAAACAAAGAGCACACAAAAAAAAATTGACAACACAATTTAAAATTTTAAAAACATACATGATCAATGTTCACCTTAACAATATGATTGGCTTTGTTTTACTCGATAAATATTTTTTTTTTAAATGTTGAATATATACCATTGGACATGTGTTTTCCTTTCCTTTGTCAAAAGAAGTTGCCTTTTCTTTTCCTTTAGACATTGCCTTGGCCTTTTCCTTTTCCTTTGCCTACCAAAAATAAGAAAAAATTTAATCAGAATACGAAAAAAGAACATGTATTTATAGAATTTATTAAGATTACGAAAAAAGAATATGTTGAACTTGATTTTTCTACTTACCTTAGAAAAGAATATGTTGAACTTGATTTTTCTACTTACCTTAGAATTGCAGATAATATTAAGATTGCACTCATCGCGAATAACAACACTGATATTCCCAGTCTCATGGAGGAATGGGCTTGCATGAGTAGGCCTACAAATATTTGTTGTGTACAAAATAAAATTTATAAAATAAAATCTTAACAATAAGAATATGCATTTGTAGAATTAAATACAATGTTTTACCAATTCCTTTGTAAAGCTAAAGATGTGCTTGGCGAAGTAAGATGTGCAAACATTACTCCTTTCTAAGTCGGTGGAGTATTAGTTGTGCTCGATGGAATCAATTCTCTCGATCTCTCTCGTTCACGTCGCGAACGTTGTCCCAATTGATATGAAGAGCTTGCCTTATCATTTCTTTCGCGTTCTCGTCGTGCACGTTGAGCCAATGCAGCTTTCGATATAACATTATTGTTATGTGCCTAAAACATGAAGATTAATTTCATAAGATGCCTAAAATATGAATATTATCATCTACTTTTCTCTTCATTTTTCATTTCTATTAATTTACTTTATCTTAATTCCCTTTCCTTCTGATATTTTGTAAAAAAATTGAAAACTTTTTCATTTTGTATCCTTCCCCCCCTTCATTCCTTTTTTGTTTTATTCCTTTTTTCTTCTCTTGTAGATGTTCATGTCAATAGCAAAAAGCCAAAAAAGAATAATAATAATTTAAAACAAATATAATGCTTTTGTACAAATGCTATTTTAGCATGCTTCAAAAAAATGTTTCACAAATTTACATGAAACTGTTTACTATAAAAACAATATATCTCACTGTGCAAGTAGTATGCCAATTTTACATTTGAAAATAAATAAATAAATAAATAATCGAGGTTCATGGTCCAAATAAATATTTCAAAAAAAGAACTTTAAATGGAAATGTTGAAGAGCCATACTACTGAACATGCATTTTCCTTTCCCTTCGCTGAAACGGTGGTCTTTTCGTTTTTCTTCAACAATGCCTTGGCAATTTCCTTTTCCTTTGCCTACAAAAAATAAAAAATATATATAAATAAGAATATACGGTGTATACAGTGTTTTGAAACAAAAAAATCTATATAATTAAATTGGGCCCACCTCTCAAACACGGATGACATTAAGGTCACGCTCATCACGGATAACAACATTAACATTTCTTTCTTGAAGAAATTGGATCTAAAAATACAAAAGAATTAGAGGTAAAAATAAAAATAAAAAAATTATACATGTAAGAAAATGAGTAAAAGGAGTCAATATTACAGTTCGACGTAAGTCTCCATCCATTTGTAAATTTAAGAAAAGAGCATTTTGTTATAAGGAATTAGATAAAAAAATAATGAAAATAAAAGAAAATTGACTTTTGCTTATAAGAAAAATGTTTTTTTTTTTTTCAAATAAATAAAAAAGAAAACAACTTACGTGACCAAAAATAGTAATGTTGTCCATAATTAGCAGTTGAAGGTCAATGGTGTCTCAACCTAAAAGTGCCTAGTTATATAAATTTGACAAAGATAACTGTATGAAGGCAAAATGAGGTTTAATAATTGCCATAAAGAGAAATTAATCGCTACAAAATTAACAACCTCCTTGTACGAGAAAGAAATAAACATTCTCGTATAATCCTGTTGATCAAGTCTGCGCTCCTCCGTACGACATCGCTTTACTCCCTGAAAACACAAACGTGAGCTAGCCGGCGGGTGTGTGTCGGATACCTCTCCGATGCCTAAGTCAGAAAAATAGACAAATAGACAAAAGCTCTGCGTATTCGGGAATCAAAGTTGTGTTACCTCTCCATAGGTGATGTTATGAGCTTTTATAGGTTCCGCGTGGCGTAATCCTAGTAGGACTTTTACTCCTCCATGTAGAGTCCTCCTATGAATCACATTCTTGAAAGATAATGCTTATCCTTCAATACCCCCCTCACTGCTTAAACCAAGTGAGATGGTTTTACCTAGGTCAGATGTCAATACGACCGGGATAACATGGCCGTGCTAAAGCCGTAGAATAGACCGAGCTCTACCTAGCTCGGTTCTTCCTTTCACTGCGTGTACCTTGGTTTCTTTTGTACAAACCATACTAATCTATAATGTGCTTAGGTCGTGCTAACGAATGGCTAGGTTTGACCGAGCTAACTGCATTATGCTACGACCGGGCTAACTCTGAGTGTGGTGACCGGGCTATCTGCAAATCTCTCATGGACCGGGATAACAATAAGGCTTTCTAGGACCAGGCTAACTCCAAGACTCTCTTGGACTGGGCTAACGCCTAGACCCTTTTACTCCGCCCTTCTTACTGTGGCCCACAGCGGCCCATTACCCAGCTCGGCCCAATTTATATATAAATTACCCTCTCAATTGCCCCTTAATTCCATCTGCACAGCATGATAGGGATTACTTGTTATGAGCCGAGCTAAAAAAACTTTTAGCATTCCAGCCGAGCAAAAAACTTTTAGCGTTCCAACCGGACTAAATTCACACCGGGCTCTGTCTGTCCGGTCAAAACGTCTCTTCAATCGCAGCAACTGAATTGCTTCTCATTCCAAGGACACGTGGCAAACTCTCGTTGGCCATATGTAGCTATCACGCCGTCTTCGTACCTTGCGTTTTTTGAATAGTCCCGCCATTTTCTTTCCCTCTTTTTACAAAACCAAAACCCTTGGTTTTTGAATCAATCATTTTGCTATTCACCTTCTCTCTCTCCCTTGCTTCTGATCTTCCATTGCTCCTCAAACTTGCAACTGCAAAGCTCGTGAATCCCTCCAGCGCTGTTTCCAACTTCCGGTTCCTTCCTCTTCATCTGGTAAGCTACACATATTTTTCTTGTTTTCGCACTTGTTTAATCCACAGCATATTGTTTGTGTTTTTGCAAAACACATGTTTCCCATTTTTTGTTCTGCCTTGTGTTTGCTAGGAAAGAACCTTGTAAAAACCATTTATATTTATGAAATAATCTGCAGAACATTGTATTTGATCCAAAATCACCATCTAACCGAACTAGAAAGTCGTTTGTGGTTGATGTCAGTCTGGCCAGACTAACCAACCGAACTAACACTTCGCGCTATACTAGTAGTTTCAACAAGTCAAACCATCGTTTGATTCATTTTCACCGAACTATCGAACTGTACTAAGTCTACCCAATAATGTGCTTGAATGCCTTAACCATGACTGAGCTACAGCTTGGGGCTAAACCAACCCTCTTAGTCAAGACCGAACTAAGAACGCTGCCCCTAGGGGCTTAACCGGGCTAACAAACACCTTGCTCAAACCGAGCTAAGACCCCCAGTATCTCACATAGCTGAGCTAGGACTTCATTTATCTTGCCTTTATTTGTTTTAGCACGGTCCAAAGATCTGTGCTTAACACCTTTGTTTTTCGCTTTGCAGACTTAGGTTGCCCAGGCACTCCTTTGAGCGCTCAACCAAGCTACTTAACATCATTCTTCGACCAAGCTAACACTCCAGTTTAATTTATTCATAACTTAAACCATAAATGGGAAAGTATAGGTTCTTAGTTAACTCACCAGGTGCCATGGCCGAATTTCGAAAAGATTATAACATCCCTGATAATGTCCATCTCTCCCTAGCCGACCTGGATATCCTACCATGGGGAAAACACGGCTTCGTTCTCTTTACCCTGCTGTCCATAGTAGATACCGGACTAAGATTCCCTGTACAGGCTCTCCTCTGTGAATTCCTTAGGCAGACCAACCTTTGCCCAACCCAACTTTCCACCAATTCTTACCGTATAATAAATGGTATTGCTGAGCTAAACCCCCGGGCTAGCCTTAATCTCGGTTTAGTCGAGCTGTTCCATCAATATTCTATAGGCTCCGCCGAAGATAGATGGGTCTATTATTTAAGAATAAGACGCCGGCGAGAAAAAATAATAAAGGATACCCTGGATAAAGACGTAAATGATGATGACTTCCTCTGGGTGTTTGGAAATTTTGAGGACCAACAAGCCCAGATCCCTGGTGATAGAATAAATTGGAACAAGGGTGTAGTCAGTAGAGTTACCTCGGCCTCATACTATGCCTTTCTTTACATCGGTTTTCTCATCTTAAACCGCACTAACTGTTGGTCTTTTTTTATGTAGATTTGAACTTCCTCAAGTCCCAATACAGTTACCCCAACTTGAATATACTTCGCGCCGCCCTGCCATATCCCAACCGAAGTTGGACCGTGCTATTGGAGTTTCAGCCGACCTACCGATATAGTGGCAAACGGAAGACCAAGGTAACTGACTTCTTATTGGAAGCCTCTTCGGAACCGGACCCAAACTTGCCCCAAATCGGATTGATTCCTCTAACCGTTGAGCAAGAGATGGCCAAAAAATGAGCTGTGAGGGCCCTTTTGACTGAAACAAACCAAGCCGAGGTACCACTAGCAAGTCAACCCCAAGAGACCGTGATAGCCTTACCGACGCATCAGCCCTCTTCATCTCGTCCAAACAAGCGTGCTCGAACTTCCACGACCGAGCCGCGCCTTGTTGATGAAGAGGATACCATTCCTCTACCAAGCCCTCCACGAAGCTCACAACCGGAGCGCTCTGACCGAGCTAACTTTTCTAAGTGGGCTCCAAAAATCACTTTTCAGAACCATGCTATACGGGATACCGACTCAATGGTTGCTGAAAAAGACCACCTAATGGCATTCAATCTGGCCAAGAGTGTTTGCCTTCCACCTGACATGGAGCACCATGACCACCTAACCGAGCTGAAGGCCCTTCGCTCATCCATGAAATCCATGGTGCTGGTAAGTAGCTTATTTGCTTATCTTTCAATTTTTTACAACTTTCTGCTCGGTCGTATTTAAAAAAGTTTCTCTCCATCCTTTTGTAGGCTATATAGAAGAACCATATCGCTCATAAGCGAGTGTTGGAGCTTCACAAAACCAGTAGGCAGGCCATGGCCGAGACTAATGAAAAGGCGGCCGAGCTAAAAGAGTCCCAACAGAAGACGGCCGAGTTAGAGGCCGAGGTAGCTCGACTCACCCGGCTAGTTACCTCAGCTGATGCTGATAAACAAAAGGCCCTAGCCGTGATAAAAGATAAATATCTGCGCGAGCTGGCCAAGCTTGAAGGAAAAAAGAATACCGAAATAACGATGCTTGAGAAGAAGCTGGAGGATGCGGAGGACCGCGGTTTCAAAGATGGTGAAGCCCTATACATCAAGCAGTGTGAAGCTGCAAAGGACCTGTTCTTTAAATGCGGGTGGAGGGGGGCTGTCTTGCAGCTCGGTCATGGACCTGAGACCGAGGTCTTCAATCCTCCTTCATATTTTATACCGAGCTCATTGGCGGAGTATGCTGCTACCATTCAGCAACAATTTCTGGAGGAGGAGGATGAAGATGAAGCTCCAGAAGACAACACTCAACCCGGTCTCAGGTCTACCTCCCCAACTCCAGAGGTCTCCATCCCACCCTTGCCAACTGTTGCTGATGTTGTGATTCCAACCAAGCTTAACTAGAGCGTAGTTGTCACAACCGAGCTACCTCTGGGTGAAAACCGGGTGGTTTTAGATGCTGATTTAGATGATCTGTTTGCTTGATTTATGTATTTTTCTTCTTTTTTGCTATTTTAGAAAGAAGTTGTAACCGGGCAGAGGCCCCTCATTTTGTACTTGATTTGCACTTAATGAAATCCTCTTTTGTTCCAATTGTTATCTCGGTTTACTTCTATGCCAGTACTTGCTTTCTAACTGTAATCTGAATGAAGTATAACCTTCTCTTGCCGAGATACTTTATCCCGGTCTTTAGATTTCCAATCTATCAAGCCATAGTTGCCAACCTCTTCAGCCTAGATTATTATCTCGGCTGAAGAACAATAAGTGTTGGTTTTTCCAGCCAACCACTCTTCAGCCTAGATCCTTATTTCGGTTGAAGAGTACAAAGTGTTGGTTTTTCCAGCCAACCACTCTTCAGCCTGAATCTTTATCTCGGTTGAAGAGTACAAAGTGTTGGTTTTTCCAGCCAACCATTCTTCAGCCTGAATCCTTAACTCGACTGAAGAGGACTAAGTGTTGGTTTTTTCAGCCAACCTAGAGTAAAGTGTTTGATTTTTTCAGCCAAACCTCCTGCAGCCTGGATCCTTGTCCTTGGCTTAAGAGGGGTATTGGATATTCCAGCCAACCTCTAAGTTGGTTTTTCTTGCCAACCTAGGGTGAAGTGTTTGGTTTTTCCAGCCAAACGTCCTGCAGCCTGAATTTTTATCCTAGGCTTAGGAGGGGTGTTGGTTATTCCTGCCAACCTCTAAGTTGGTTTTTCCAACCAACTTAGAGTAAAGTGTTTGGTTTTTTCAGCCAAACGTCCTGTAGCCTAGATCCTTATCCTGGGCTTAGGAGGGGTGTTGGTTATTTCAGCCAACCTCTAAGTTAGTTTTTCCTGCCAACCTAGAGTAAAGTGTTTGGTTTTTCCAGCCAAACGTCCTGCAGCTTGGATCCTTATCCTGGGCTTAGGAGGGGTGTTGGTTATTCCAGCCAACCTCTAAGTTGGTTTTTCCAGCCAACCTAGAGTAAAGCGTTTGGTTTTTCCAGCCAAACATCCTGCAGCCTGGATCCTTATCCTGGGCTTAAGAGGGGTGTTGGTTATTCCAGCCAATCTCTAAGTTGGTTTTTCCAGCCAACCTAGAGTAAAGTGTTTGGTTTTTTCAGCCAAAGATCCTGCAACCTAAATCCTTATCCTGGGCTTAGGAGGGGTGTTGGTTATTCCAGCCAAACTCTAAGTTAGTTTTTCCAGCCAACCTAGAGTAAAGTGTTTGGTTTTTCCAGCCAAACGCCCTGCAGCCCGGATCCTTATCCTGGGCATAGGAGAGGTGTTGGTTATTCCAGCCAACCTGTAAGTTGGTTTTTCCAGCCAACCTAGAGTAAAGTGTTTGGTTTTTCCAGCCAAACGTCCTGCAACCTAGATCATTATCTTGGGCTTAGGAGGGGTGTTGGTTATTCCAGCCAACTTCTTCAGTATTGATCCTAATCTTAGCTGAAGAGAGTGCAAAGTTGGTTATTCGGGCCAACTATGCTTACTAAAACAATCTTTTACAGAAGGAAACAACTATACTGAAAAGAAACTACTTGTTTTATTGAGAAAGAAAAAATTACAGATATTTGAAATGAAAGCTAAAAATAAAATAGTTTGAGATTGGCAGTATTCCATGGCCTGGGAATGACTTTGTCGTCCTTGTCTTTTAAATGGTATGCCCCTTTTCCTGCTAATCCAACCACCTTGTAAGGTCCTTTCCAATTAGGCCCTAACTTGCCATCTCTGGTACCAAAGTGTTTCTCATTACTTTGCGAAGTACCAATCTCCAATCTTGAACTGTCTTGGATGCACTGTTTTGTTGTATTTCCTTGATAATTCTTGCTGGTAGGAGGCGATGTGAACCAGTGCTCTTTCTCTTCTTTCTTCCACAAGGTCGAGCTCCAAAGTGATGGCTTCTTCATTTAGGTCTGGATCAACATTTTCACTTCTGATTGTAGGGAGGCCGACTTCTAATGGGATTATTGCTTCCATGCCATAGGCCAAGGAAAAAGGTGTTTCCCTAGTAGATCGACGAGGTGTGGTACAGTAAGCCCATAAAACATGAGGGAGCTCTTCAGCCCACTTGCCCTTTGCTTTTTCTAGCCTTTTCTTCAATCCATCCAGGACAACTTTGTTTGACGCTTCTGCTTGGTTATTTGCTTGGGGGTAAGCTGACGTAGAATTGTAGAACTCTATCTTGTACTCTTCACAAAAGCCTCTAAAAATTTTGCCGTCAAACTGGGTACCGTTGTCTGATATTAGAGCTTTTGGTGTACCGAACTGAGTAATGATATTCTGCCAGACGAACTTCTTCACATCTTTCTCCTTTATTGATGCTAGTGCTTCTGCCTCTACCCACTTTGTGAAGTAGTCTGTTGCTGCTAGAAAGATCTTCCTATTGCCCAGTGTTATTGGGAGTGGTCCTATTATGTCCAAGCCCCACATTGCGAAGGGCCATGGGCTAGTTAATGGTAAAAGTTCTCTGGCTGGCTGATGTATTTGGTGTGCGAACTTCTGACATTTCTCGCACCTCTTTACATACTTCTCTGAATCTGCTTGAATGTATGGCCACCAATATCCTTACGAAATGGCTCTGTAAGCTAATAATCTTCCTCCTTGGTGGCTTCCGCATACGCCTTCGTGTATCTCAAACAAGAATGCTTCAACTTTGCTGGGATGGACACATTTTAGATAAGGTCTTGTGAAGGATTTCTTGTACAAGGCCATTGATGGGGAGAGCCAAAATCGCTGCGACTTTGCTCTTATTTTGTTGGCCTCTTTCTTCTCTTCTGGTAGGACACCGTCTTTTAAGAACGCTATGATGGGATCCATCCATGAAGGGCCTAGTTCGGCGCAACATACTTCTCCTACTTCAGGTTCTTCAATGCTTGGTCTTGGTAAGTAGTCAATCAGTAACGGATGTGGGACGGATGTATCTGCCATTGAAGCAAAGCCTGCTAGTTCGTCTGCTCTATTGTTCTCTTCCCTACCAATCTGTTCTATCCACACTACTTTAAATTTCTTGATCTCTTTTCTGACTAATTCTTGGTACGTGGCCATCCTGTCGTCTTTTGCTTCGTAGTCACCTGAAATTTGGTTTACCACCAGCTGTGAGTCACCGTAAACCATTAGCTCGGTGGCCTTCATGTAGGATGCTAATTTCAGTCCTGCTAAAAGTGCTTCATATTTCGCCTCGTTGTTTGATGCTGGGAAGCCAAGGTTGACTGCCTGTTCCACTACTAGGCCCAATGTTTTAAAAACCGGACCGGTGAGCGAACCGGAAAAGGGATCAGGTGGACGAGTCACCGGTTCAACCGTCGGGTTGAACCGGAATTGAACCGTGATGTAATAAATATATTAAAATTATATTTAAATAAAAATATAAATAATAAAAATATAAATTAAAAATATTAAATTATCTTAAATATTTGTCCTAATATTTTTTTTTTACTGAAAAATATAATAATATATTTTAAAATATTATTAATTTCAATTTTAGAAGATGAAATCAAATATTTAATATTCACTCCATATGATTTTAATTTAAATAATTTGATTGAAATGAGAGCAAAAATTTTGGAGGGATATCAAAATTTCAGTATTCCCTCCAATACATTTGATTGAATCCCACATGGATTTCTTGAGTCTTTTTGAAAGAATTTTTTTCTTATAAATAGATGAAGACTTTCACAATAATTTCATCAAAACTCTTAATGGGATTCCTCACAAGAGGAGACCCTTAAAAAAGAGTTTCAAATTAAAATTTTCTTATATTCTTATATTTTATATATATAAAGTAAGAAAGAAAGAAAGCAGAGAAAAAAAAAAAAAACCCAAAAAAAAAAAAAAAAAAAAAAAAAAAAAAAAAAACAAAAAAAAAAAAAAAATTTGAGCCGGACAACCCGAATTCGGTTCGCCGGTTCAACCGCCGGTTTTTCCGGTTCTGGCTAAATACACCGGTTTTCATCTTTGGCCAGTTCAGAGGGTATGTCCAGACCGAAACCCCGACCGGTTGACGGTTCAATCGGTCGAACCGGCCGGTCTGGTCCGATTTTTAAAACCTTGATTAGGCCATCTGGTGAGATGAGGACTATGCCGAATCCTGCTCCGTGTCTGTTAGATGCTCCATCCAGAAAGAGCTTCCACATCTCTCCTACGAATAACTTCCAGCAAGTAGAGGGATCGGATGATGCCTTGGGGTCCTGAGTGTTGCTGGTGTTTTCTTCAAAGTCCATGCTTGTTGTTTGTCCCTCATTATTTGATTATACCAAGTCTTCATTTGCTGGTGAGTCTTTGCTTGGTGTAGCATGGTTTGTTTCTTTTTCCCTTACTTTACTCTGGTTCGCCTCAGGGTCTGACTGGGTATCTTGCACCAGGGGTTGCGCTATTCCGACGTCAACTTCTAACCCTAGTTCGGTTGTATCGGTCAGGTCGACTGGGCAAATATGATGACTTCCTGGGGTGAATTCTGCGACAAAGTCTGCCAAGGCTTGCGCTTTTATCGCGGTTCTGGGTTGAAACTTGATGTCAAATTGTCCCAACGCCACTGCCCACTTCAAGATTCACCCAGAAAAGTTTGCCCTCTCAAACAGAGCTTTAAATGGGAAAGCTGTGGGGACGATTATGGTGTGGGCGTGAAAGTAGTACGACAACTTTCTTGATGCCATCATCAAGGCTAAGGCCAATTTTTCCAATGGTAAGTACCTGGTTTCCGCACCCAGCAATGTCTTGCTGACATAAAAGATGGGTAGATGTTGGATTCCTTCCGCTCAGACCAACACTGCACTAATTGCGTGCTGTGAGATTGCCAGGTACAAAAATAGTTCTTCTCCAGGTATTGGGGTCACTAGCAGCGGTGGAGAAGACAGGTATTCTTTCAAACTTTCAAGGGCATGGTCGCATTCTTCATCCCACTGAAACTTGGCCTTCAACGCTTGAAAGAATGGTCGACACCTGTCTGACGACCGACTTATGAACCGGTTTAGCGCGGTTGCCATACCGGTGAGATGTTGTACTTCTTTTAATGAATTGGGCCTCTCTAGATCCTGGATTACTTTGATCTGAGAAGGGTCTGCCTCTATGCCACGGTTGGTTACCAAGAAGCCTAGGAATTTGCCAGATCCTACGCCGAACGCACACTTAGATGCATTAAGGCATAACTTGTGTTTCTTTAGGATCTGAAACATCTCACCTAGGTCCTTGAGATAGTCACTCTTGTCCTTGCTCTTGACCACCATGTCGTCGATGTAAGCCTCCATTGTTCTGCCTAACAACGGTTCTAACATCTTGGTGACCATCCGTTGGAATGTTGCCCCTGCGTTCTTCAGGCCAAAGGGCATGACCTTGTAGCAGTAAAGTCCTCTTGGTGTTGTAAAAGATGTGACCTCCTGGTCTAGTTCATATATAGCGATCTAATGGTAGCCTCTGTACGCATCAAGGAAGCTAAGACGGTTGTGTCCTGCCGTCAAATCCACCAATTGGTCTATCCGTGGAAGAGGAAAGCTGTCTTTTGGGCACACTTTGTTGACCGTTTTGTAGTCCACACAGACACGCCATTTTCCATTCTTCTTAGGCACTACTACTGTGTTGGAGATCCATCTGGGGTAGTGCACCTCTCTAATAGCTCCTGCTTCTAGCAGGTTTTCTACTTCTTTCGCCACTATCTCGGCATGGTGGAGTGCTGATCTGCGAGTGCGCTGTATAATTGGTGACAGATGAAGCTTGGGTCAATATCAGGCATGTCATACAGCGTCTAGGCAAACACTTCGATGTTAGAGGTCAAGAATTACATGACCTCTATTCTCTTAGTGCTGAACATAGATGAGCCAAGCAAAAAGAACTTATTCGTGTTCTTTTCATCTATTCTTACCTGTACCAAGTCTTCCACTGCCTTCTGTTCAGCGGCTTTGCCGACATCCGCAAATAATTCATTATTTTCGAGCTCTTCCACCATTTAGACAAACCCCTTGGCAGCTCGGCTGCCATTTACTGTGACGAAGCATTGCTTGGACAAAATTTGATCTCTATAGACCTCTTCCATTACTCCAGCTTCGTTGGGAAACCGCATTACTTGATGGTATGTTGATGCTACCGCTCTCATGGCGTGCAGCCATGTCCTTCTCAAGATTATGTTGTAAGTGGAGGGCACTTTCAATACCCAAAATTCCACTTGTTTAGTCATGTTTCCTGCCCTGACTGGGAGGGTTATCTTGCCGACTAGCCATTCTGGCATTGAGTTGAACCGGATTAGGGGAGATACGGCAGGTGCCAAGTCTTTGTCCTTCAATTTCAACTGTTTGAAAGTTTCGTAGTACATTATCTCGCATGAGCTTCCTTGGTCAATCAAAATTCGCTTGACGTCGTAATCCTTGATGCGAAGAGTGACGACCAGTGCATCGTTGTGAGGGCAATATATCTTTTCCAAGTCTTTATCTAAAAAAGACATGACATTCATAGCCTCTGTTTTCCCCTTTTTAATGGCAGGCTGCGCACTTAATACCTCCCTTAAATGCTCAGCCTTCTTTATCATGCCCCTGAGCTCACATACTCGCTCAGGCTCGAATACCCCATGTATTACGTTTATCACGCCTTGAGGTGGGGCGTTGTTCGGTGTTCCGTCTGGGAGGTCGTAGTTTTGGGGGGCTGGCTACGTTCCTCCTTCTATATACCGGTCTAGGTGACCAGCTGCCACTAACTCCTCCAGATGCTGCCTCAATGGTGCGCAATTTTCAGTGTGGTGCCCTTTTTCCTTATGGAAGGTGCACCGAGATCTTTCGTCGTAGTCCTTCTGAGTTTCTCCTAATTTAGTTGGCCATTTGACGAAAGGTTCATCGCGTATGTCACTGAGAATCTGGTTGATTGGTTTCTTGAATACCGTGGTAATGGCAGTGCGGACTCCCAACCATCTTTTATCTCGGTCCTCTTCGTTGTCTCGCCTGCCTCGTCCATTCTTGCTTTGACGTTCTACCGTATTGACCTTTGTCGTAGTCTTCTTTTCTGGTGTTGCTGTCGCACCAAATTTTGCTTTGGCACGGGCACCATCCTCCTCCACCCGAATATGTTGGTGCACTCTCTCCATCAAGGCTTCCATCGTGAGGGGTGGAGTCATTGTAATCGAATCCCTCAATTTGTTTCCGACTGGAAGTCCTCTTTTGTATTGTGTGATGGCGAGATTGGTGGGGCAGTTCCCTATCTGGTTGAACGTCTCCCAGTAGCGACTGTTGTAGGACCTCAGTGTTTCTTTGTCGCCCATGTCAATGGAGAGTAGCTGATCAATCTTCACCGGCGTCTTGGTGTTCGTTCTAAATCTTGTCACAAACGCCTCCGCTAATTGCGCCCAGGAGGCTATATTGCCTTCTGGTAGTCTTTCAAACCAAGTTAAACCTAGGTTGCCAAGGCTAGATGGGAATAGGATGCACATCAAAGCTTCGTTCCGCCGGTATACTGCCATAACCTGGCGAAAGTGGCTTAGGTACATGTAAGGGTCTGTCTTCCCTTCGTACGTGGTAAATTTAGGCTGGATGAAGCCTAAGGGTAATGGCGCGTTCTCAATCGCCGGAACGAACGGCGAGCTATGTAGTCTTGCCAACGCTTTATCTGTTGGTTTGTAGGCAAGGTGCAGTATTGGCATTCCAACCTCGACGCTTCCATGCGTCCGAGGAGCTAACCGCTGAAGGGTTGAAACTCTGTGCGGGTCGCGTACCCTGGCATCCTCCTTCTGTCGTACCCTTTCTTCAAGCACAGCCCGTAAGTCGAACGATCTAGGCAACTCCGTTTGCCTGGATGATGTCTGATGCGTATGTGAGAGCCGATAGGTACTTCCCTCAGTGTAAGACCTCAATGACCTCGTTCTCTCAGACCTGGTGTAACGAGTTCTGGAAGTCCTTGATTGAGTGTCGCCTGTCCTGAGGCTTCTACTCTCTGCTTGTGATGGCGTGGTATGCCGACCACGATCTTCTGAGTGACGAGGAGGCGTATTGCCTTTGCGCCCCTCTCCTGTCGCCACCCATTTTCCCTTGATCTTGTGCTTCATGGCCTCCATGTCTGCCGCCATCTTCCTTATTAGTTCATCTTGCTCTTTTATGCGATCCTCCAGAGCTTGAGAGTCGATTCTTCGCCTTTGCCTTTCAGGACTTTGTGAGTGAGAGCGACGGGGGCTGTTGTTCCGCCTCCCCCTTGTATCCCTCCGGGGATTCTATCGCTGGGGCTCTAAGTCCGCCATGGGAGGGATAGAGGGCAATCCTTTTCACCACCCACCCTCCTCTAGGGTTTGTCCGTCGATGGCGAACTGCGGCAAATCTTCGTTGTGCTCCATTCAACTAGCGAGGGAAACTTGATCAAGAGGTTTTGTTCTTTGTCTGATTTTCTCACAGACGGCGCCAATTGTACGGGAAAGAAATAAACCTTCTCGTATAATCCTGTTGATCAAGTTTGCGCTCCTCCGTACGACGTCGCTTTACTCCCTGAAAACACAAAACGTGAGCTAGCTGGCAGGTGTGTGTCGGATGCCTCTTCGATGCCTAAGTCAGAAAAATAGACAAATAGACAAAAGCTCTGTGTATTTGGGAATCAAAGTTGTGTTACCTCTCCATAGGTGATGTTATGAGCTTTTATAGGTTCCGCGTGGCGCAATCCTAGTAGGACTCTTACTCCTCCATGTAGAGTCCTCCTAGGAATCACATTCCTGAAAGATAATGCTTATCCTTCAACACCCCCCTCACTGCTTAAATCAAGTGAGATGGTTTTACCTAGGTCGGATGTCAATATGACCGGGATAACATGGCCGTGTTAAAGCCGTAGAATAGACCGAGCTCCACCTAGCTCGGTTCTTCCTTTCACTACGTGTACCTTGGTTTCTTCTGTACAAACCATACTAACCTATAGTGTGCTTAGGCCGTGCTAACGAATGGCTAGGTTTGACCGAGCTAACTACATTATGCCACGACTGGGCTAACTCTGAGTGTGGTGACCGGGCTATCTGCAAATCTCTCCTGGACCGGGATAACAATAAAGCTTTCTAGGACCGGGCTAACTCCAAGACTCTCTTGGACCGGGCTAACGCCTAGACCCTTTTACTCCGCCCTTCTTATTGTGGCCCATAGCGGCCCATTACCCAGCTCGGCCCAATTTATATATAAATTACCCTCTCACTCCTAACATATTTTAGTTAACAACCTAGTTTAAGAAGTTAAATTGTGCATGAATATCACAGATGGAGAAATTGAACTACTACAGGATAGAAGAAAAATTATAATTTTTTTATATCTTCAATATGCATTAAAAAGGATAGAAGAAAAATTAAATACTCTCATAGAAATCTTCATAATTTTCTCTATTGGCCAAAATGTAGAACTATTACAATACATGATTTTATGGTTGATTCTATATAGTAACTTTGCATTGACAAAGGTTAATTCTTATGGATTGTATTGCCTATTTTTCCTACTAACAATTAAGTAAATTATAAAAAAATATAAATTATACTAATGAATAAAATTTTAGCAAAACTTAATTACATAAATTTAATTACTAAATTTGCATTTTAAAATGTGAAAACAAAATAAGTAAAAAAACTACAATAAAAATTTATAAAATGGCTCACTACACTATAACTGGAAAATTACAAATACCTTTTGTATTATCAATATAATTACAAATGTCTTTTTCAATACACATCAAAAAAAATTATATTACACGGTAGCTTATTTACTTCAAGGAGTAATACTCTCATAAAAATCATTAAAAAATTATTACAACAAAATTTTAAAATAAGTTTAAGTTTTTTCAAAAGTCTTGATAAACATTTAAAAAGTCTTTTTTTTTTTTTTGAAAAATTCAAAAAACAAAATTGAAAAAGCTAAATAAACTGGACTCTTTTTAAAGAGAAAGAAGCCTAAACATTTTAAAATAGCAATTCAATGAAAAACCAAACTAAAAACAGTTCACTAAAAGGAAAAAAAAATAAGGGTCATCAAATTAAAAGAGTTAACTTTTTAATGTTCCCTTTTCCTTTCAATCAACAAATTCCTTTCAAATCCTAAATCCAAATACAACCTAAGAGAGATGATGAAAAAAAAAAAAGACCTATCATATTACAAAATTAAACTGTAACAAAATGTTTGTAAAAAAAATGAACTTGTAACTGTAAGAAGAGGACTGGTTGATAATTAAATATGAACTTGAAAATTTTTTTAAAAAATAAACTTGTAACAAAATCTTTTAAGTTAGACCTATTTTATAGGTCCCGTGATATGTCAAGAAGAGGACTGGTTGATAATTAAATATTATCTCACTCTCACCCACATTTTCTTGACACATCACTAGGTCTATAAAATGGGTATAAAAAATGAACTTGTATATCATTATTAAAAAAAAAAAAAAGACATAAGCATTCACATAATTCATCATACGTTCCAACTATAAAAATAAATAAATACATAAAAAAATGGTATTCTGTAGAAATTGAACAGTTGTATACCAAGATACATAACTATACACACTATATTAGACTTCTTTCTAAACCAAACATTAAAAGCTTAATTTGTAATCTAATTATAGAAAATTTGAAGACCAAACATGAAAATTCCAGAGCATTAAAGAAATCTGAGAGAGTTCATTCATTAATCCAGAACATTCATTAACCCACTGTAATTCAAAAAAGAAAGCAAGGAACTAATAAAGAATTGCAAGGGTGGGACTTCCTAACCTGAGTATTTGCTTGAGAAGCAAAATTAAAGAAATCTAAGACAGAAGAATAAAAATAAAAACACAATTAGTAAGAGCACTCCTCAATACTAAAAATGTACACGAATATATTTTCATATTTAACGAATAAGAATATGACCATTAATGATTAATGAGAACCTCAACCCATTTGATTAAGATGAAATAAAAATGATTGTTGACATGGAATATAACTGTAAGAAGACAGAATGAGATTTAATAATTGCCATAAAAAAAAATTAATTGACACAGAATTAACAACCTCATAACATATTTTAGTTAACAACCTACTTTAAGAAGTTCGCAAGTGCATGTATATCACAGATGGAGAAATTGAACTACTACAGGATTGAAGGCAAATTATAATTTTTTTATGTCTTCAATATACATTAAAAATGATAGGAGAAAATTTAAATACTATCATAGAAATCTTCAGCATTTTTCTCTATTGGCCAAAATGTAAAACTATCACAATAAATGATTTTGTGGTTGATTCTATATAGTAATTTTGCATTGACAACAGTAAATAAATAAATTATAAAAAAATATAAATTATACTACTTATGAAAAAAATTTTAACAAAACTTCAATATAGAAATTTAATTACTAATTTTGCATTTTAAAATGTGAAAATTAAGAAGAGTAAAAAACTACAATAAAAATTTATAAAAAGTCTCACCACACTATAACTGGATAAGTACAAATATCTTTTGCCTTATCTATACAATTACAAATGCCTTTTTCAATACTCTCAACAAAATTATACTACACAGTAGCTTATTTACTCCAATGAGTTACACGACACAATAGCTTATTTAATCACAAATATATTTCCTTCACCCATTTTTCCATATTGTCCATTCAATAGTTATATTTATTCATTTATTTTTAATTATATGTTTTATAAGCCGTGAAACAGTGAAGAAAGTAAAAACTTTCAATTTTCTTTTTCTTTTCTCAGATACCAAACAACAATGCATAAGATTCAAACTTCCTTTTCCTCTCTCTCTCTCTCAACAATCAACAACCAAACTAAGAGAGAGAGAGAGAGAAATCCAAAAAAAATAAAAATAAAGTGGATATGAAAAAAAAACTTGTATATCATTATTCAAAAAAAAAAAAACGTAAGTATTCACATAATTCATCATACATTCCTATTATTAAAAAAAAAAAGACATAAGTATTCTCTAGAAATTAAACAGCTATATACCAAGATACATAACTATACACACTATATTAGACTTTTTTTTTTAAACCAAACATTAAAAGCTTAATGTTTAATCTAATTATTGAAAATTCCAAGACCAAACATGAAAATTCCAAAGCATTAAAGAAATCTGAGAGAGTTCATTCATTAACCCACTACAATTCAAGAAAGAAAGTAGGGAACTAATAAAGAATTGCAAGGGAAAGACCTCCTAACCTAAGTATCTGCTTGAGAATCAAAACTAAAGAAATCTGAGACAAAGGGATAAAAAAAAGAAAAAAAGAAAAAAAAAAAGACAATTAGTAAGAGCACTCCTCAACACTGAAAATGTATACGAATCTATTTTTATGTTTGATGAGTAAGAATATGACTATTGATGATTAATGAGAACCTCAACCCATTTGATTAAGATGAAATAAAAATGATTGTTGACATGAAATATAACTGTAAGAAAGCAGAATGAGATTTAGTAATTGCCATAAAGAAAAATTAATTGACATAGAATTAACAATCTCATAACATATTTTAGTTAACAACCTACTTTATGAAGTTCGTATGTGCATGTATATCACAGATGGAGAAATTGAACTACTGCAGGATTGAAGGCAAATTATAATTTTTTTATGTCTTCAATATACATTAAAAAGGAGAGAAGAAAATTTAAATACTGTCATAGAAATCTTCATCATTTTTCTCTATTTGCCAAAATGTAGAAGTATTGCAATTCATGACTTTGCGGTTGATTTTATATGGTAATTTTGCATTGACAACAGTTAAATTCTTATGGATTCCATTGCCCACTTTTTGTACTAACAACTAATGTATACCACACCAAAAACAAAAAAACAAAAAAAAAGTAAATTATAAAAATATAAATTATACTACTTATGAATAAAATTTTAGCAAAACTTCAATATAGAAATTTAATTACTAATTTTGTATTTTACAATGTGAAAAAAATTAAGTAAAAAACTACAATAAAAATTTATAATTACAAATAAATGGATAATTACAAATATCTTTTGTCTTATCTATATAATTACAAATGCCTTTTTCAATACTCTCATAAAAATTATACTACACAGTAGCTTATTTACTCCCATGAATATTACACAGTAGCTTATTTAATCATAAATATCTTTCCTTAACCCATTTTTCCATACTTTCCATTCAAAAGTTCTATTTATTCATTCATTTTTAATTATATGTTTTATAAGCAATGAAACGGTGAAGAAAGTTAAAACTTTCAATTTCCTTTTCCTTCCTTTTTCTCACATACCAAACAACAATTCATAAGATTCAAACTGCAAGTAAAAAAAAAAAAAAAAAAAAACAATGCATAAGATTCAAACAACAATGCTTATTTCCTCTTTCTCTCTACAATCAACCACCAAACTTAAAAAGAGAGAGAGAGAGAGAGAGAGAGAGAGAGAGAGAGAATCCAAAAAAAAAGAGATCGAAGTACTAACCAGAGCGTCGAGAAACAATCTGCAAGTAAGAACAAAACACAATCAGATTTGAGACATTTGAGACATTTGATAAAATTTTTAAAATTCTAACAAACCGTCATTTTGTCAACCTATATTTGGTGAGTAAAAATATAACTATTGATAATTAAATAGAGTCTCAACCCATTTAACTGAGATGAAATAAAAATGATTCTTAATTTGAAATCCATTTTTCCTTAACCCCCATTTGATAGAGAGAGAGAAGTGGGTGTTGAAACCCAATTGATTATTAAAGAAAAAAACATAATACAAAATTTTAGTTTGTTTAGCATTTGATAAAAATTTTAAAATGTTTAACATTTTTGTTTTTGGTATTAAAGCTCATCCTCAACAGCAGCATTTAATAGATTATAGGAATTATTATCACAAAAAACAGGGTGCAAAATAAAATGGGCTTTGGATTATGCAACAAAATAATACAGGGTGCAAACAGCTCTATAATGCAACAAAATCAAAATCCATCATATTTTTAACCCATTTCAATATTTACAGAAATAGAAAGACACCCTTTAATGTTTCAATTTCAGTGTGGTCCAAATGTAATTGTCATTGGTAGGGTTCAATGAGATTTTTGTTGCAGAATTTTTTTTTTAAAGAGAGTCTCAACCCATAAGATGAAATAAAAATGATTCTTTAACCCCCATTTGAGAGAGAGAGAGAGAGAGAGAGAGAGAGAGAGAGAGAAGTGGGTGTTGAAACCCAATTGATTATTAAAGAAAAAAAACACAATACATAATTTTATTTTGTATTTTGAGACATTTGATAAAAATTTTAAAATTCTAACAAACTGTCATTTTGTCAACCCATATTTGGTGAGCAAAAATATGACTATTGATAATTATGACCATTGATAATTATAAAGAGTCTCAACCCATTTAATTAAGATGAAAAAATGATTCTTAATTTGAAATCCATTTTTCCTTGACCCCCATTTGATGGAGAGAGAGAAGTGGGTGTTGAAACCCAATTGATTATCAAAGAAAAAAACACAATACAAAATTTTAGTTTGTTTAACATTTGATAAAAATTTTAAAATGTTTAACATTTTTGTTTTTGCTATTAAAACTCATCCTCAACAGCAGCATTTAATAGATTATAGGAATTATTATCACCAAAAACATGGTGCAAAATAAAATGGGCTTTTGATTAAGGTTTTGTGAACCCTTATCCAACAATAAAAAATCAAAAAAGAAAGCAAAACATCGATTTTAGCAAATCCAATTGATTCACGATTCAACAATTCGGTTCACCGATTCACCTCCGATTCATAGTTATTTGCAATTCACACAACCCTTTCGTATCGATTACCCACCGAATTGAATCGAATCGTACGATTCGAATTGCGAATCGTACGATTCTAATAACAAAGCTTTATAGAGAGTAAAAGAAAATAAATTTCATTAATTGTGTTTCATGTATAAATTGGAATGCTTTAATAGATGTCATAAATTGGCTTCATGAAGCAACAATGATACTATTCTTGAAAAACAGTTTAAGAGAGCCAGTTTTTTTTTTTTTTTTAAATACCTTGGACTCGTCCAGAAACAGCAGGCACAAGCGGTTTACCAGGTGACCTGAAAATCTGCAAATAACACCAATGTTAAGAGTTTGGGAATGAAAATTGCAGTGAGGATGAGGAGGAGATGAGAAGGAAAATAAAAAATGTAAAGGGGAGTAATGTAATAGGCTAGGAATTTTTGCCAAGTTTTTCAAAAGGTGACCGTGTATTAGAATAGAGTGCATTGTATGCACAATACTATCAGAAAAAGAAAAAAAAAACAAAACAAAAAACAAAAAGAAAACAAAAAAGGAAAGGGAAAACCAAGGAGAAAAGCTCACTCCTTGCATACTTCCAATGGAGTTTTTTAAACTCCCTTAATAGACTGTTCAATTCATCACTAATATAAGAGCTAGTTATGAGGTATGAAAAAAATTTGGTTCACATGCATTTCAGTAAGACATCTCACTAAAAATTTAGTTCACATTCATTCTTAATTTGAAATCCATTTTTCCTTAACCCCCATTTGATAGAGAGAGAGAGAAGTGGGTGTTGAAACCCAATTAATTATTAAAGAAAAAAACACAATACAAAATTTTAGTATATATATAAAAATTATAAAAAAATATAAATTATACTACTTATGAATAAAATTATAGCAAAACTTCAATATAGAAAAGCTACAATAAAAAATTTTAATTACTCCAATGAGTTATACTACATAGTTGTAACGCTCTCAAAATAATACATAAAACCCATCATTTTAGACATACCATGATATAAGAGAAATCAACACCTTTCTATTCATCAGAGTAGTTCTTACAACAGTATTACATGTTAACAACAAAAGCAAATGCCCTACGGGCTTACAGCTTTCCAAGTCAACACTTGGTTACAAAAAGAAGAGTACTAACTTTATACAAAATAAGCCCTTGGCTTGATATACATGTAATACAAACAAAATAATCAAAAAGAGTCTTCAACTCCCATAACCATCCAAGCTATGTCCTTGGAGGTGGCATGCTACCTGCACCTGAAAATGATGTCCCATAAAGGGTGAGCCAACGCCCAGTAGAGATATGCTAAACACAATATGAGCAGTAACTAAGACATTAGCAAGTGATAAATGTTTGACTCTCATAAACCAATTCATACACCATTTCCATTACATGACAACTGTGACCATGTTTCATTTCATTTTCCATTTCTTATTCAATTCTCAATTCACAACCATGGCTCAGAACCTAGCCAAACACTCTAAATGAGATAATAATTTATATTAAACGTTTCCCATTTCACAATAGATAAGCATACTAGCTGTATCACAATCTCAACAGATAAGCATATGAGCTATACCAACACTTCCATAGATAAGCATATGAGCTATATCAATACTTCAACGGATAAGCATATGAGCTGTATCACCGGAGTCCATCCCCTATCTTCCCCTAAACCGTGGAGTACATCCCCTATCTCCTCCCACACAATACAATGCATATAAACAGTTATCATATACATCATCAAACAATACATAAAGTTAATGTATTCTTTCAACTGTCATATACGATGAGACATTCCATTGATTAGTTTTAGTTTGCCTAATCATCATGTATTGTCTACAACAATCACAACTACCCTCCACCGGTAGCCCAAGGCAATTATTTCTAAACAGATAATAAATGCGTCAACAAATAATTTATCCATATTTCCAAAAGTGGGCGATTAATAATTCCAACTTCACTAATCCATCTCATAATGAACCAATTTCATTATATTCAACTCAATTCCATATTTTCTCAACAAATGCCATTAATTACACTAATGACCTAAATATACCCAAACATGGCATAATTCCCCTTATTCTCAATATTGACTTCAAGGGTCCATATATTACCAACAACATCAACACACTCATTTTGAAACCCAAATACACGTTTATGGTCCAAAATGAACAAAACCCTCTTTTCAAAATTATGCATTTAAAACCCTAGTTTCCAAAACCCAAAACCATTCATACAAAAACTCAATATCTAGGTCAAAACCCATAAGAGTGAGTAGGAATCCCTACCTCAAATTCGGAGCCCAAGGGAAGGAGATGAAGAAAACCAAAATGCTCCAAACTCCAAGACTCACGGATCAAAACGAAGCCCACGACGATCAACACAACTTTTACAAAGGCCAAAGGAAAGAGAAACACTCTAACTATATCAAACCCTAGAGAGAAGGGAGTTTCTAGAGAGAAAGGCTCTCAATCTTTGGAAAAGTAGAGAGAGAGTGAGGATGGAAAAAGTGACTTGAAAATGCCCAACTGCCTTCTGATATACGACATTCCCGCTCGAGCGAAGAACGGGACGCTCGAGCATCACGCACAAAAATCTAGACACGCTCGAGCGCAAGAAGGCCCGCTCGAGCGCTAAGACACAAGAATAAAGTACATCCGCTCTAGCGCGAAAACCAGTCCGTTCGAGCGCCAACAAGCTTGCTCGAGCGTGACCCGCTCGAGCGTAGGAAATCCGCTCGAGCCTAGGAATCACACCTGCAGAAGTTTTGCAGAGCACCAAAATACTAGGAGTGTGCAATCTCCGCTCGAGCGCAAGAAGACCAGCTCAAGCGGACTTCCTAAAAACTGGACAACAAGGAATTGAAACCAAGGCCTAACCAACCTGTAACAACCCTGCCCAATACAACCTAAAACTCAAACATGTGGAATTAAAGGATGACAACAAGGTATACAACCACCAACATCACGGAACCAAAGTTCGGAAAACAATAAATACAAAAAGGGAAAACCAAGATCGCTATAACCTTCCCCCCTTAAAGAATTTCGTCCCCGAAATTAAATACATTTCTCAATTCCCAACCTCATTAAAATGCGAAATTTAACAACCTGACCCATTACCGGTCAATCCATCTCTATTCAAGAGGCAATTTACCACATATCTCAATATGTATCAACAACATGCTTTTCCCGAAATTCAACAATTTCTACATACATGTTTCACAATTCTATATCATATTCAACATTCATGATATATCTCCATTTCTACAATACATTCAACATATACAATGTTATAACAAACTTCCAATTTAATGCAAGTTCTACAATACTTCCATAAAACAAAACATTCACAATGTTTTACAACTTAAGACATATATAATGCTCTTAAGGTTCAATAAGATTACAAAATTTCCAATGCATGGTTACACATCAACAAACAAGTCCGGATATTTCTCGCGGACCTCTAACTCACGTTCCCAAGTGGCTTCCTCCACTCCGTGATGTCTCTACAAAACCTTCACCAAGGGAATGGTCTTACCACGCAGGACTTGAACCCGCCTATCCAAGACTCGAACCGGTCTCTCTTCATATGAAGCATCCTCATCTACCTCTAAGTCGGTCCAATCTAACACATGGGACAGATCCGGCTCATACTTCCAAAGCATACTCACATGATACACGTCATGCACTCCGGACAACTGCGATGGCAAAGCCAAACGATAAGCAACCTTCCTAATCCTCTCAAGGATCTCAAAAGGACCGATAAACCGAGGGGATAACTTCCCACTCTTCCCAAACCTCATCAAACCTCGCCTAGGTGATATTTTCAAGAAAACATGATCACCTACCTCAAACGCCAAAGGCCTCCTCCTACGGTCGACATAACTCTTTTGGCGACTCTGGGCTGTAACAAGCCTCCTACGGATAAGCTCAACCTTCTCCGTCGTCTCCCTAACCAACTCTGGACCCAACAAAGGTGCATCACCCACCTCGGCCCAACAAACTGGAGACCTACACGGTCGGCCATAGAAGGCCTCAAACAGTGCCATACTGATACTCGACTAAAAGCTGTTGTTGTAGGCAAACTCCACTAAGAGCAAGTGCCTCTCCCACGTCCCACTAAAGTCAAGGACACAACGTCGAAGCATATCCTCAAGGATCTGAATAGTACACTCGAACTGCCCGTCAGTCTGAGGATGATAAGCCATACTAAAGGTCAACTTAGTGCCCAAGGCACTCTGCAAACTCTGCCACAACCTAGCAGTAAAAGGAGGGTCTCTATCTGAGACGATCGTCACTGGGACCCCATGCAACCTCACTATGTCCCGAATATATAAGTCGACAAGATGATCTACCGAATCTCTCACGCACATAGGGATAAAGTGCGCCGACTTAGTCAACCGGTCTATAACCACCCAAATAGCATCACTACCCCGCTGAGTCCTCGGAAGACCTACAACGAAGTCCATAGTGACATGCTCCCACTTCCACTCGGCAATAGGCAAGGGTTGCAACAAACCCGCTAGCCTCTGATGCTCGGCCTTCACTTGCTGACAAGTAAGGCACTTAGACACGAAAGCGGCCACATCTCTTTTCATACCCTGCCACCAAAACTGACGACCCAAATCCCGATACATCTTAGTGCCTCCCGAATGCACCGCAAGGCGTGAATGGTGAAACTCTCGGAGCACTTCCTCTCGGCAAGGCTTCGGCACAAACAAACGGTCTCTGTATCTCACACTCAGGTCGGGATACACCGTCAAACCTTTCTCAACCTTCCTACTGGAGATCTGCTCTCGGAGGGATTCTACCTCAAGGTCACTTCGTTGTGCCTCTAACACTCGGCTCACAAGTGTAGGTTGTGTAACAATAGAAAACAAGGCCGCAGCCTCAACGAATTCGCCCAGAAGCAAATCAAACTTGCCAAGTGCACCCAACATCTCCCATTCCCAGATGGCTATACAAGCTACATCACCAATAGATTTCCTACTAAGGGTATCGGCCACAACATTGGCCTTTCCCGGGTGATAGTGCAACTCAAAATCATAGTCCTCAATGAATTCCATCCACCTTGTCTGCCTCAAATTCAAGTCTCTCTGTGTAAAAAGATACTTCAAACTCTTATGGTCCGAGAACACCTCGAACCTCTCACCATAAAGGTAGTGCCTCCAAATCTTTAAGGCAAAAATCACGGCTGCTAACTCAAGATCATGCGTAGGGTAATTCTTCTCGTGTATTTTCAACTGACATGAGCCATAAGCTACCACTTTCCCCTCTTGCATCAACACACAACCCAAACCCTCTCATGAGGGATCGCAATAAACCGTATAACCCAACCCTCTCTCCGGAATAATCAAAACCGGAGCGGTGGTCAATCTAACTTTCAGCCCTTGGAATGACTTTACACAAGTCTCATTCCACACAAACTTGACCCTTTTCCGCATCAATCTAGTCAATGGTGAAGCTAGCATGGAGAAATCCTTCCCAAACCGGCGGTAATACCCAACTAATCCCATAAAACTGCGGATCTCAAAGACACTCTTAGGCTGTGCCCAATCTTGCACTGCCTCAACCATGGACGTATCAACAGACACTCATTCCCCGGATACCACATGGCCTAAGAATTTGACTTCTCCTAGCCAGAACTCATATTTCCCAAACTTGGCATGCAGCCTATGGGCTCTAAGCAATTCAAGCACCACTCTCAAGTGTTCCTCATGCTCCTCCTCAGAAGGTGAATAAATCAAAATGTCGTCCACGAAAACGACTACAAATTGATCTAAGAATTCCTAGAAGATCCGGTTCATCAAGTCCATAAAGACTGTCGGTGCATTGGTAAGCCCAAATGGCATCACCAGAAACTCATAATGGCCATACCGCGTATGGAATGCCGTCTTAGGAATATCCTCCTCCCTGACCCTCAACTGGTGGTAACTTGATCTCAAGTCTATCTTAGAGAAACAATGGGAACCCTTCAACTAGTCAAACAAATCATCTATGCGGGGCATAGGGCACTTATTCTTAACCGTAGCCCGATTCAACTTCCGGTAATCGATACACAATCTCAAGGCACCATCTTTCTTCTTAGCAAAGAGGGCCGGTGCTCCCCACGATGAAACACTAGGGCGGATGAAGCCCTTATCTAACAATTCCTGAAGCTGAATCTTCAACTCACTCAACTCGGCTGGGGCAAAACGGTAAGGTGCCATAGAAATCGACGCCGTGCCGGGCACTAAATCAATAGAGAACTCTATCTCTCAGTAAAGTGGCAAACTAACGAGATCCTCGGGAAAGACATCCGAATACTCACAGACCACCCTCGGCAACACAATCTGGGTCTCATCACACTCACTACTCAAAAGGCTAGCAAGAAGACCACTAAGCTCACTCCGCCCTCGCAGATTATACATCGGTGGCAACACACTACCAACCCGATCCCCCAAGAAATGGAAACACTCCCCGCTCAAGGTACAAACTGTGACCCTCTGGCGGTAGCAATTAATAACAGCCCAGTATGACGATAACCAGTCCATACCCAAAATAACATCAAAACCTTTCACGGGCATAACAACAAAAGGAAAAGGAAGCCTACGATCGGCGACCTCTATATCACAACCTCTACATCCGTGTTTCAAAATCAATTCACCCCCAACAGGTGATACAACACATATAGGAAATGCTAATAGTACCAACTCCAACGCCAACACAGATGCGAATGTAACAGATATAAAAGAATGAGATGCACCTGTATCAATCAACACACTAGCAACCGAGTTGCAAAACAGAAAGGTATCTCTCACAACTGATGGAGCCGGTACTAGGTCCTGCGCGGTAATAGTATACACGCGCCCTGTAGGTCCCTGATCCACCTGCTCACCTCTAAGAGCAAAAGACTGCTATACTGACTGGGATGACGAAGCTCCCGGATTGGCCCCCGAGGCCTGCACAGACTGAGCTGGCTGATAACTCTGCGTCTGTCTAGAACCAGACGCTCCCGAAGTGGCACTCAACTGTGGACAAAACCTCTTCAGGTGCCCAGGCTGACCACACTGATAGCAAGACAGTGGCTGGCCCTTGCCCTGACTTTGGCCCTGAGGTCGAGCCGAAGAAGAAGCAACTCACTGACCTCCTCCCTTCTGTGGGCAAACTGAAGACTTGTGACCCAGCTGGCCACAAGTGAAACAAGTCAAACCTCCCTGATTACCTCTTCCGGAGCCTGCACTCGGCACTGGAAAGGTCGATCTAGCCAAACCACCCTGAGACTACTGAGGGTTAGAACCCCTCTGTCTCCTGCCATTACCTTGACCATCTTGGCTCATCTTGGAGCCTCTCTGCCCTTCCTCCTCCTCCTGCATCATAATCTCCATATGAGCTGCAGCATCCACCAGACGTCTATACTCTCGAATAAAGGACCCTCCAACCCTCAACTTGAGTCCACGTCTCAACTTCCGCTCAAATTCTAAGCAATGGCGTTCCTCGGACGCCACAAGCTCAGGTGCGAACCTGGACAAGCTAGTAAAAGTAGCCTCAAACTCGGCCACTGACAAACCATGCTGTTTAAGCTGGCAAAACTACTCCCTTAGCTTCTCCCTAGCAGCTGAAGATAAGAACTTCTCCTGGAAAGCATTCACAAAGGCCTCCCACGCACCACCAACACTGCCCTTCTCATACTTCTACCACTGACCCGCATCTCCCTTCAGTTGGAAGGATGCCAAGGTCACCTTTAAGGCCCCGTTCTTGGTGCCAAGTATCTCAAACGTCTTCTCCATCTGTTCCAACCACTCGTCAGCCTTAAGTGGCTCCTTCGGATCCCCAACAAACTCGTCCGGGTTAGACCGGAAGAATTCCCTCTTCAGAAAAGAAGGCCCTGCCTCAGCAACGTGGGCCTGATCCTGATTCCCAGCTCTGAGAATACCCAAAGCTCCTGCTATCTCTCGGGCCAAGGCACTCATAGCCTGCTGACCCGCTGGCTCGGCCACATTGGCCTGACCAACTCCTTCTTGTTGTGCCGGAATATTATTCGGTAAAGGCATCTCCTGCCTACCCCGCCTGCCACGCCTATCACCTCGTCCTCGTCCTGACATCCTAATAAAGGTAACAAAGAACGTTAGCACATTCATAAATGTGCCGAAGCCATAACACTCGCGTCCTAATGCATGGACAACTGTAATTCATTCCACGTAAGCACACAATCACATAAGCACTTACGAATTTTATTTCCGGATAATGATAGTCCCGAGGCGTTACTAGAGTTCCGGTTAGAAACAGCATTGATCAAGTGCTTTTCCAACAAGACTCACAGAAACCCAAGGATCCAATCAACATCCTAGAAACTAAATCCCATTCCCAAATAATCACATAAACATGTTATCACATAAGCACATAACATTACATCTAAGTCTCTAACAAGCGAGACAAACCCATTGTGATACTAATCACTTCTCACGTACCCAAAGTATTCGAACCCGGTATGCTCTGATACCAAGTTGTAACACCCTCAAAATAATACATAAAACCCATCATTTTAGACATACCATGATATAAGAGAAATCAACACCTTTCTATTCATCAGAGTAGTTCTTACAACAGTATTACATGTTAACAACAAAAGCAAATGCCCTACGGGCTTACAGCTTTCCAAGTCAACACTTGGTTACAAAAAGAAGAGTACTAACTCTATACAAAATAAGCACTTAGCTTGATATACATGTAATACAAACAAAATAATCAAAAAGAGTCTTCAACTCCCATAACCATCCAAGCTATGTCCTTGGAGGTGGCATGCTACCTATACCTGAAAATGATGTCCCATAAAGGGTGAGCCAACGCCCAGTAGAGATATGCTAAACACAATATGAGCAGTAACTAAGACATTAGCAATTGATAAATGTTTGACTCTCATAAACCAATTCATACACCATTTCCATTACATGACAACTGTGACCATGTTTCATTTCATTTTCTATTTCTTATTCAATTCTCAATTCACAACCATGGCTCAGAACCTGGCCAAACACTCTAAATGAGATAATAATTTATATTAAACGTTTCCCATTTCACAATAAATAAGCATACTAGCTGTATCACCATCTCAACAGATAAGCACATGAGCTATACCAACACTTCCATAGATAAGCATATGAGCTCTATCAACACTTCAACGGATAAGCATATGAGCTGTATCACCGGAGTCCATCCCCTATCTTCTCCCAAACATTAACCAGTTTAGAGGTCCATCCCCTATCTTCCCCTAAACCGTGGAGTACATCCCCTATCTCCTCCCACACAACACAATGCATATAAATAGTTATCATATACATCATCAAACAATACATAAAGTTAATGTATTCTTTCAACTGTCATATATAATGAGACATTCCATTGATTAGTTTTAGTTTGCCTAATCATCATGCATTGTCTACAACAATCACGACTACCCTCCACCGGTAGCCCAAGGTAATTATTTCTAAACAGATAATAAATGCGTCAACAAATAATTTATCCATATCATAGTAGCTTATTTAATCACAAATATGTTTCCTTTCAATTTCCTTTTGCCTTCCTTTTTCTCATATACCAAACAATAACGCATAAGATTCAAACTTCCTTTTCCTGTCTCTCAACAATCAATAGCCAAACCAAAACCAACCAAAAAAAAAAAATGAGAGAAAGAAAATCTAAAAAAAAGAGATCAAAGTTATATTTTGTTATACCACACAGTAGCTTAAAAGACATTGGAGTGGAACGACTCCGAGAATCACAAATATGTTTCCTTTCAATTTCCTTTTGAATTGAATCTATGTTTCCCGTGCCTAAAGAAATGAGATTTTCTTTCAAGTTCTAAGATACTTGGATGTAAATGAGAAAATATATTTACTGTGTGCAAAATTGTTCCTTTCAAGTAAATAGATTTTCTTTGAAAGGAACATTCTGTTTACTTGAAAGGAAAATGTAAAAGGAACATTCCTATAGGAATATTCACTTGGTTTTGAAAGGAACATTATTTAGATTTTCTTTCTCTCATTTTTAAATTGAATCACAAATATGTTTCCTTTCAATTTCTTTTTGCCTTCTTTTTTGTCATATACCAAACAACAATGCATAAGATTGAATTACAAAGTAATTGAGCTTTCTAAAGCTGTTCATGAAGAGGAAAGATGATTTTTGATTTTTCAAGAAGAGTAATTGATTAGTATCAAAACAATTGCTATTGAATCTGGCTCATAAATAATCATTATATTAGAGAAAGTTCTTTGGACAATTGCTATTGAATCTAAACTCAAAAAAGATGGTTAATGTGATTTAAAAAACTACTCCAACATCAAAGAATTAAATGAGAAAATTATTCCATCATCAAAAGATTGTTGCTTTAAAAAAATTAATTTGAATCACATTAACCATCAAAAGATTGATGCAATTGTGAGATTCCAGAATCCCTACACTTCAAATGTGGGTGAGAGTGTTGTATGGAACATACCAACAACATAAATGGCAAATAATTAATCATTAAATGTGGGTGAGAGTGCTGCGAGAATGCTGTCATGATGGAGTAAAGTTTTTGAAAACATTTTAAGCATTTATTTGTGCATCTTTGGTTCAGTAAGCTGCTGGGCAAAAACTTTACTCAAAATTGGTAAACTACACTGACCACCGGAAGTATAAAAAAAAATACACTAAATGAATCGAAACAAAAATGATTCTGCAATAGCCAACCAAAAAAAAAAAAAAGTTAGAGAGAAAGAAAATCCGAAAAAACAGAGATGAAGGTACTAACCAGATCGAGTAACAGCAATCTGGAAGACAAAAAAAGAAAGATCAAAACACAATCAGAAATCAAACAAAAAATTGAAAAAGAACAAAATATGACCATTGATAATTAAAGAGAGCATCAATCCATTTGAGTTAGATGAAATAAAAATGATTCTTAACATGAAAGAGAGAGAAAGAGAGAGAGAAGTGGGTGTCAATCCAATGAGCCATTGGGTGGGGATGGCGATGAAAAAAAAAAACAGAGCTATAAAAAACGGAGGTAAAAAAAATGAATGAAAACAAAAAGAAAGTGGAGTGCCTTACCTGGAGCCATTGTTCTTCCTTTCAATTGAGCTTTGAGCTTTGTTCTTCCTCAGAGCTTTGTTCTTCCTCAGAGCTTTGTTCTTCCTCATAGCTTTGTTCATACATACATACATATGATGTAAACTGCAGTGGTTTGGTAAGACTGGACAGGCAAACAAATCTGAACCATTGAACCATTAAATCTGGACCATTAAATCTCTTTTGAATCTCAGCCATTCTTTTTAAATTAGATAAATCTGAACCATTGAAGATAGTTTGTGAGAGAGATATTTTTTAAAATAAATCTAAGCCATTGCTTTTCAATTAGATAGATCTGGACCATCAATTTCAAAGACGTTTTCAAATTAACCCTTCCATACCAACAGTTTCATGTAAATTTGTGAAATATTTTTTTTGAAGCATGCTAAAATAGCATTTGTACAAAAGCATTATATTTGTTTTAAATTATTATTATTCCTTTTTGGCTTTTTGCTATTGACATGAACATCTACAAGAGAAGAAAAAATGAATAGAACAAAAAAGGAATGAAGGGAGGAAAGGATACAAAATGAAAAAGTTTTCAATTTTTTTACAAAATATCAGAAGGAAAGGGAATTAAGATAAAGTAAATTAATAGAAATGAAAAATGAAGAGAAAAGTAGATGATAATATTCAGATTTTAGGCATCTTATGAAATTAATCTTCATGTTTTAGGCACATAACAATAATGTTATATCGAAAGCTGCATTGGCTCAACGTGCACGGCGAGAACGTGAAAGAAATGATAAGGCAAGCCCTTCATATCAATTGGGACAACGTTCGCGATGTGAACGAGAGAGATCGAGAGAATTGATTCCACCAAGCACAAGTAATACTCCACCGGCTCAGAAAGGAGTAATGTTTACACATCTTACTTCGACAAGCACATCTTTGGCTTTACAAAGGAATTGGTAAAACATTGTATTTAATTCTACAAATGCATATTCTTATTGTTAAGATTTTATTTTATAAATTTTATTTTGTACACAACAAATATTTGTAGGCCTACTCATGCAAGCCCATTCCTCCATGAGACTACGAATATCGGTGTTGTTATTCGCGATGAGTGCAATCTTAATACTATCCGCAATTCTAAGGTAAGTAGAAAAATCAAGTTCAACATATTCTTTTTTTGTAATCTTAATAAATTCTATAAATACATGTTCTTTTTTCGTATTCTGATTAAATTTTTTTTTTTTATTTTTGGTAGGCAAAGGAAAAGGAAAAGGCCAAGGCAATGTCTAAAGGAAAAGAAAAGGCAACTTCTTTTAACAAAGGAAAGGAAAACGCATGTCCAATGGTATATATTCAACATTTTAAAAAAAATATTTATCGAGTAAAACAAAGCCAATCATATTGTTAAAGTGAACATTGATTATGTATGCTTTTAAAATTTTAAACTGTGTTGTCAATTTTTTTTGTGTGCTCTTTGTTTTCTGTACACTCAAACAAAGTATATTTAGCTCTCTTTAACATTTCCTAAAAAATAATTGTAACCTTTATAAACTCTAAGAAAAACTTTATAACATCTAAGTAAAGGAACAGAGAAACATAGGCATAGAAAATATTTTTAATTTTCTTAACATTATCATGAGGCAAGAAGAAAGAGAAAACAATAATTAAAAAACAAATTGTTATATCACAAGGCATGAAGAGAGAAAATGAAGCAAAATGGAAAAGGAAGTAGGACAAAGAAAATGTAAAAATATTCTTAAAATTATCACAAGGCAGGAAGAAAAAGTAAAATATAATTAAAATAACAAAATTATTGAATAAAAAAATAAAATAGTATACGATAATATTTGCATTTTAGGTATCAATGATATAATGTTCACATTTTAGGCACACAATAACAATGTTATATCAAAAGCCACATTGGCCCAACGTGCACGGCGAGAACGGGAGAAATCAAGAGAATGTATTCAACCGAGACAAACTTCTTTAATACCGTGTCGTCGTAGTCGTACTTGCTTGGAACTAGGAACAAAGGCAACTGAGGATACTCAATCTACGCAAAAACGAACAATGGTTGCACATCCTTCCACATGTTCGTTCTCAATGCCAAGCACATCTTTAGCTCCACAAACGAATTGGTAAAAGACTGTGTTTAATTCTTCAAATACATACTCCTACTATTACTATTCTATTTTAATTTACACAGAACCAATATTTGTAGGCCTACTCTTACAACTCCTTCCCTTCAAGAGGATCTATATACTAATGAGGAATTAGAGGATATGCGTATGAGTCCAATGGTTAGTACTCGAGCACATATAAATTCATGTCGTCATTCTCTTGGCAAGATGGATGTATTATGTCCTTTCTGTTCAGCATTACATTGGGTGGATGAAAAATTAGTAAAATCATCTCCAAACCGTCCTCTATTCGGAACATGTTTTTCAAAAGGGAAGGTTAAGCTTCCTTCGCTTATTACACCCCCTTCACTTCTTCAAGCATTATATGATAGGAATGATGATAAATCAAAATCATTTCGACGTTATACTCAAGTGTACAATGCAGCAAATACTTTTACAAGTCTTGGTGCTACATTAGATCCAAGAGTACTTACTGGAAGAGGCCCTACATCATTCACTATCCATGGGGAATTGCGACGTCGAATAGGATCACTACTACCACAATCATGGCAAGATGCAGCTTATGCACAATTGTACATTTATGACCCTGATTCAGCTTTAGAAGTTCGCAATCATAGAAATCCTCAATTAAGAAGAGATGTTCTAAAAACTATTCAAGATAGTTTATTATAGGTTAATGCATTCGTTGCTAAATTTCGCTAGGCTCATGCAATTTTAAATCAATTAGCCTTGACAGGACAAAATTTGCCTGCTTATCTCCACTACAGTTCATCGACAGATCGACGACAGTATAACCTACCAACTACAGATGAGATTGCAGTTGTAATACCAGGTGATGGAACCAAGGTTAGTGGAATGAGAGATCTTATCTTACATCTACAAGGAAATAATGAGCTAATGCAAATCAATGAATGTCACCCAGCATATTTGCCATTACATTATGTTTTATTATTTCCACATGGTGAGCTTGGATGGGAACCTGAGATAAAACTGTGAATGTTCAACATGATCGGCCTGCAACTGATCGGCTTACTCAAATGGATTTTTATAGTTATCGTTTGTTTGAACGACCCACAGAGTATTCAACAATTTTGAGAGCTGGAAAATTGTTCCAAGAGTTTTTGGTTGATGCTTGGGCCGCTACTGAACAAAATAGGTTGACTTACTACAAGCTTAATCAAGGGAAAATCCGTGCTGAACTTTACCAAGATTTGACAAATATTGATCCAAATGACCTTCAGCCCAATCAAATTGGTCAAAGGTTTGTTTTGCCATCTTCATTTCCTGGAGGTCCTAGACACATGTTTGAAATCTTTCAAGACTCAATGGCTATCACTCGATAAAACCAACATCCAGGCATTTTTCTCACCATGACTGCAAATCCTAATTGGCTAGAAATTACTTCAGCATTATTACCGCACCAATAGCCTATTGATCGTCCTGATTTAATTGCCCGTGTTTTTGAGTTAAAGAGAAAGTGCTTGATGAAGGAGATAGAAACAAATCGAGTGTTTGGTAATAAAGTTGCACATGTTTTTACAATTGAATTTGAAAAATGAGGCCTTCCTCATATGCATGCACTTCTATTTCTTAAGGGTCCAGACAAAATTCGGACATGTGCTCAAGTAGACAAATTGGTTTGTGCAGAATTTTCAGATCCAAAAGATGAACCTATGCTTTGTGAAACTATCAAGTGTTATATGGTACATGGACCATGTGGTGCTCGAAATCCACAAACACCATGTATGGAAAATGGTAAATGCACTAAGAGATACCCTCGAGCGTTCGCAGAAACAACTACTATGGATCAAGATGGATATCGTATCTATTGTCGTCGCAATAATGGTCAAGTTCATATTGTGAGGGGGAAAGAAGTTGATAATAGAGACATTGTACCATACTGTCACGACCCAAACCCGCCCCTATGGGTTTAGCACCGTAACCAGCCAGTAATCCAAGATTATCGAAGGCCTGCTTAATAGTAATACAGTAAAACAGAGTACAGGGGCATGGCGGAAGCCAAAACAGTAAATAAATAATATCCAATGAGCTGTGACAGTCTGTATGCCAAAAAGACTTTTCATTCAAATATACATGAACAGTACAGAACAGTATGTACATATATATACAATCATTCAGTTCAGGGACCTAATTCCTATTAAACAGTACGGTAACAGTCTATACAGTTATACGAACAGATACAGAGACAGACGGGGAAATTAAAACACCCTTAAGCCATAACTTGACAGGCTCGGAACCTCGCAGTGAGGCACAGTGGTTGGCTTGACAAAACTGGAGCTTACTCTGACGCTTCTAACCACGGTCTGGTGCCTGCACACCTACATATATATATGAGCAGTGAGCTAAAGCCCAGTGAATAACGTAATACGTAAAGAGGTTAAAAATGAATGTCCTTATAGTAATGAAAACAGTTCGTTAATTCAGTATATCAGTCATTCAGTCATATGTGGTACATCCATTAGCATAACAGTACAGTAAACAGTAGGTCTTAAAAGACCGAACAGTAAATGATGGCCATTAATCAGTAACAGTAGTGGTTTGTAATAACCCACATTTATGTCTTAGTCCAGTTCATGGACATTGGTATGATTATGACTTATTGAGCTTGCATTTGTATGTTTATGACTTGTTTAGCCTAAGTAAGATCCATGCCTTGTTTTGACGTCAATGTGATTTGCTTAAGTGTTGTGTACATGCTCTGTTCCTTCCTTGGTACCCCCAGCCTAAGTTATGTTTAGCCGAAGTCATGCGAAGCCTAGGTTATGTTACGCCTAGATCATTCCAAGCCGAGGTCACCTTCAGTCTGAAAATATCTTGGAACCCCTTTGTTTGACCTCCACTTTTACCTTGACATATCGGCCGAGATGTCATTATCTAGGCCAAGGTGTTAATCACCAAGGCCGAGATGTGTATCATCTAGGCCGAGATGTTACCTTTGCACCTGAGTGATCTTGTCCTGGGGTGGTATGACCTAGACCGAGGTGTGGCACATCTAGGCCAAGGTGTGGCACAGCTTAGTCAAGTGTTGTCCTTCCTAGCCGAGGTCATTGTCACCTTAGTTGCCGAAGCTTTGTCCTTAGCCGATGTCACCACTTGCCGGAGTGCCTTACCGAGTAGCTTGTTAGATACGCTTTGTCATAGTCTTGTCTTGTCAATCTATCACCTTTTCGAAGAGAACCAATCCGCCGCTGCCACGCGTCCGAGCTGAGAGTTAAGTCAGCCGATAGAGAGAGAAACCTATTATTTGTTCCTAAACTTGTTTGAAGAGAAGAGAGAGAAGCTCTAGAAGAGGGAGAAGAGTTCTTGAGAGAGAGTGGATTTCTAAGCTTGATCCCTAGAGATCGAACTGTTAGATCCGTGTTCTAAGGTTAGATTCTTAATCTGCTCTTGTCATTCTTTATGTTTATGTTATTGCATTGCATGATTGAATAAGATTTGTAAGCCATGCATTGCTTTGAAGTTCGGTTTTAGAAAGAGAAAATGGCATTCATGTGTTCTTCAAGAAAAGTCATGTTTTGATCTGAAGGCTCATGCCTAGATCCATGTTTTTGTGTTTGTTTTCGCATGATTTTTAAGTATGGGTACCCAGGTCCATGTTTTCGAACTCATAGCATGAAATCCCAGATTTTTTGTTATAAAGAAGTTATGATTTTAACATTCATGTCCTTCATGATCTCCATGTTCATGTTCTTCCTGTTCTCACGGGTGGAAACCCAGATCTCCAGACTTCACTTCCCGAGGTGTAGTCACCAAGATCACTCTCACCTAGACCTCACACTTAGGCCAAGCATCGTATCTCACCTTGGCCTACCTTGCATGATCACTTACACCTTGGTTTGTTTTGTGTACACCCCGGCGTGCAGCCGCATGCCGAAGCCTAGGTAGCCACACCTCGGCCGGGAGGTGTGGGACCTCGGCAAAGACCTAATTGGTACCCAGCATGTCTCCCTGACATGTAAAACAGTGTTTTGACTTCTAGCATGTTCTCCCGAGATCATTTGCATGCATGTGAGACTTGTTTTGAGAAGTATGTTCAGTATGCTTGCCATGTGTTTGTAGGACTTGGACCTTTGCCTTGATCCCGACGTCCCAAGAACTAGAGTGAGTGGTATTTTTAATAAAGTTATGTTCTTAAGGTTTTGATAAAGCTTTGCCTTGTTTTGATAAAAGTATTTGTTAAGCATGAATGATATCCCTATTTTATGTATCAAGTATAAGCTTTGTTTTGAATGACAAGTTATCAAGTAAGCTTTGTTTTGATGACCTTCTCGGATAGTCCCTTGTGCTGGAGGACTCTAAACTTTCACAGCACTAAGTTTAAAAGGATACGGTCCTTTCTTGGAAAGACTACTGTGTTAAAGCGGGCTACGGGCCTAAGTAACACGAGCTCCATGATGTTAAAGCGGGCTACGGGCCTAAGTAACACAAGTCCCTCGTGCTGGAAGGTTACACCAAGGTTATGTTATAAGATTTGACGCATGTTAAGTATGTAAGTTTTGCAAGATCGAGTTTGATGAACAAGATTTATCTCATGTTTTGTACAAGCTATGATACATATGGTTTTGACAAGATATATTATGTATTGTTTTGACAAGGACCTCGGGAATCATTCATTTAACCCCTTTATTACTTATACCATTCACTGAGTATCCAAGCTCACCCTCCCTATGTATATATGTAGGTAACAGGCAAGAAGTCGGCTACGCCGAGATGTGTGTTTTGTATGCATGTTATGTCGGCTTGAGGATGTCGGCAATCTGAAGATTATGTATTCTTGATTTGTATTTCATGTGTTATAATTATGTCGGCTTGAGAAGCCTTTTGCCAAGATGTAATATGTACTTTTGTATTCAAGTTGTAAAGCTATGTAAAGATGTATGCCATTCCATTTGACTTATGCACTGCTCTTATGGACCACTTGTATTTTGATTTATTGTTTCCGCATTTGTGAGCCCCCTATATGTGTACTCTGTTTGTGTGGGAATTTTGGAAGTTGGCCTTCGGTAATTACGGATTACTGGCCATCACGGCACCAAACTACTAGGGGCGGTTTGGGGTCGTGACATGGTTCCAACAAGGGAACCGACAGAGATCTTTGTAACAGTAACAGTAAACAGTAGTTGCTAAGGATGCCACAATACAGTTCAGAATATAGGACATACATTCATTCAATTAACAGTATCAGTTCAGAAAGTAGTACAGTTCAATTGTTCAGAAGATAATCATTTTGAATATACCTTTACACAGTTGTTACTCACAGAGTTCTGGGCTACAGTAAAGCCAAAGCGCGTCCCCAGTCGCCAACCCTACACAGATATAGATTGAACACACACTAAGCTACACGGTTGGGAAAGATAATAACTTAATCCCTAATTTGCCTCAGTGTGTTCTACATCTATATCCTCATTAAGATGTCTTAAACTAGGCCTAAGAATGCCTAAGATGGGATGAGGATGCAAAGATACACTTTAAAAGCATTTTCAGAATTTTCAAAAAACAGGGGTCACGCTCGAGCATAGGTTACTCTGCTCAAGTGGACATGCAGACAAAGGTTTCCACTCGAGCGCAGACTTACTCACTCGAGCGTTCTGCAAAACAGTCAAAAGTGCTGGATAGGTGAAAATCACGCTCGATTGGGCGCTCGACACCCGCTCGAGCACGAGACACAAAGTCCCGCTCGAGCGTCAATTATTCTGCTCAAGCGGACTTCAAAACAGTGCAAAGTACTGAGAGTACAAATTTCACGCTCGAGCGCCAGTCACCCCGCTCCAGCGTGAGTTCAAAATCTGGAATTCCTAGATTTGAACCTCAAGCTCAAATTCAACTTTTAAAACATAAATTTCGATCCTCTTAGGCCAATTTTCCAGAAAACATCCCAAAACTCATAGTTTAACATGATTCCAAAGCTCAATTATAAAATCAAAGCCCAAGGGTGTTTCAAACAACTCAACTCAAACCAATTTTTCATGAACATGCTACAACCAAGACATGCATGAAATCCAAATCATTTCAAAGCTTCAATTTCATGCTCTAACGAGCCAATTATTCCAAAAACAAGACGAAATCATGGACTTAAACACAATATGAACATGCATATAACATTTTACCATGAAATCAACTCACAACTCAACAATTCAAAATGCATGCATGGAATGAGCTCCAATTCAACATTATTAGACTAAAACATGACTTGGCTCCTCAATTAGACATGAACCATGCAAGAATCAACTTAAACACAACAATGAGAGGTTGAATTTCCTTACCTAAGTCTTCGATCCCAAGACTATAAGCTTGATTAGACAATTGTCCTTCAATTCTTCAAGTTCTCTAAGCCAACTCTCAAGAACACTCACTTCTCTCCCTCTCTCCCTCTTGGTCGGCAATAACAAGGGAAAAGGTTGAAGAAATGTTTTGATTACATGCAAAACAAGGCTCAAGTATGTTGGTTAAGTGGCCCACTTAATGGTGGCAAAAAGGTAATTAAGTCAACTCATGCAATTTGGCTTATCTTAACCTAATTTAATCATACCAAGTCACATTTTAACTGAATATGCCATAAAATCACATTAATTCTAAGGATCACAAATCATCAATCAATTTCAGATTCGGCCGCAGATAAGGCCTTCCATTCGCAGTTTAAACACAAAGGCATGAACAGATAATCAAACAGTCAACAGATAGACATACAATTAAACAGATATACTTGATCAATTCAGTTCCAGATTTCAGTCAGTCAGTTCAGTACTTCAATCAATTCGGTTAACAATTATAATCAGTCTCAGTTTAGCAGTAATCAATGGTTAATTGGTAAACAGTGACGAGGGTTGTTACACATACAATGCATATCTTTCTAAACGTTTCAACTGTCACATAAACGTGAAAGTTTGTGCCGAAATGAGATGTGTCAAGTATATACACAAGTACATTTACAAGGGTTATGATCGTACAACGATGGTGTTGGGATTGATAAATGAGATCCAACAATATCTCGATGCGAGGTATATTGGACCTCCAGAAGCTGCTTGGCGAATATTTGGTCATCCATTGCATGCTGAGATACCAACAATTGTACGCTTAGCACTTCATTTACTTGGAATGCACCGCGTTCTTTTTAATCCTGATGAATCATTAGAAGCAATTGTTTCTAGAGCTGGCCAACAAATGTCAACTCTTACTGGTTTTTTTGCATGTTGCGCTTCTATGGAAGATGAATGTCCATTCACTTACCAAGAATTTCCACAACATTTTGTTTGGCTTAATTCAGAAAAGAGATGGAAACCAAGGCAGCAGGGCTATGTAATCGGTAGAATGTACTTTGCTAGCCCTAATTGTGGTGAGAGATTTTATTTGCGTTTGCTATTAACTACTGTCAAAGGACCAAAATCGTTTTGGTGCTTACGTACGGTCAACAATGTTTTGCATGATACGTTTAAATCAGCATGTGTTGCAAGAGGACTTTTAGAAGATGATGAAGAATGGATACAATACCTTAAAGAGGCTGCAGTTATGAAAACTGGTTATCAATTAAGGAGATTGTTTACTATTATTCTTACTCAGTGCTCTCCACTGCAACCATATGCGTTATAGAATCAATTTTCAATGCATATATGTGATGATCTTGCACACAAGATTCGAACATTGTTTGCCATTTCTGAACCAACTGAGGCTCAAATTGAAGACTATGGCCTATATCTTTTGAATCAAATGCTCCAAGAATTAGGAAAAAGTTTAATTGACTTCCCGCCAATGCCACAACTTTCTACAAATTGGAGTGCAATAGTTGGTAACAGGTTGATATTTGAACATCAACAACTGCAGAATGAGGCACAACAGGCAGATGCAGAAATTATTATTGATCACCTCAACAATGATCAACGAACAGCTTATGATGCAATCACTTCCTCAATCTTTGAAAATAAGGGACCTATTTTCTTTTTGAGTGGAGATGCCGGAACAGGGAAAACGTTTTTGTACAATGCGATTGCATTGAAGTGTCGCAGCATTGGCCATATTGTTATTATTGTGGCTTCATCTGGAATTGCATCATAGTTATTGGTATGAGGTCATACTGCTTATTCAACATTTTCCATTCCGTTGGATGTATTGGAAAATTTAATTTGTGGATTTAGCAAGCAATCATTACAAGCAGAATTGTTTAGAGAAACAAAACTTATAATCTGGGTTGAAGTTCCTATGCAGCATAGACATTGTGTTGAGGCAGTTGATCGCACACTTCGGGACACTTGTGATAGTGAAAAGCCATTTGGGGGTATCACTGTTATTCTTGGTGGAGATTTTTGACAAAACTTACCAGTTATAACCAAAGGAGTCCGTGAGCAAATTGTGAATGCATCATTAAGACACTCTTTTCTATGGAAGGATATACATGTTCTGTCTTTAAATTTGAACATGCGCTTGAATCATGCAAATCTTGGAAATGTTAATTTTGCAAAATTCTTGATGGAGGTAATATTTCTTCAAACTTTTTCTCTATTATATGGTTCTTTTAAATTGACAAAATACATTTACGTTTATGTACTTTAATTGATTTTACTTACTATTTTATTTATTTATTTTTATAAATAGATTGGACCAATCCTCAAGAAATTGTTAAACTTCCATCAACAATACACAAATACCAAGATCTAAAAGACATAATCTCAGTAGTTTATCCACAACTGGATGTGGCAATGACATCAACTGCAACATTTTTAACTGAACGTACAATTCTTTCTACACGGAATGATGATGTGAGTGCCATTAATACTGCAGCATTGAATATTTTTCCCAGTAACACACATACTTATTTGGCAGCAGACAAGATGTCTGAAGATGATGAAATTGATCGTACTATAATAAATAAATATCCTAATGAATATTTAAATTCATTAGATCTTCCTGGGCTATCGGTTTATAAGCAAGAGTTGAAAGTGGGTTGTCCTATAATGTTGTTAAGAAATATTGCACCAAAAGATGGACTGTGCAATGGCACAAGATTGATGGTTTCTAGATGCAATACTCGCATAATTGAAGCTCAAATTTTAACTAGAAAAAAATTTGACAATTTGGTATTCATACCAAGGATATCCTTGACACCGTCTTCTTCAGAAATGCCTTTTCGAATGACAAGACGTCAATTTCCAGTTCGATTGGCATATGCCCTGACCATTAATAAATCTCAAGGGCAATCTGTGAAATTTGTTGGAGTTGATTTGCGCACACCAGTGTTTAGTCATGGGCAATTGTATGTGGCCCTATCTAGATGCACATCTTTTGATCGTATAAGTGTCCTCCTTCCCAATGATGAGCCAGATTCTACTACAAACATTGTTATCCTAAAATTTTGTTATAGTGTTACTTATGGATCAAACCACTTTTGTCAAAAGGTACAATTTATTTAATTGATTAAATTTGTTTCTATTGATTACAAATTGTTATTTTTAAAAATATTTTACTATATGTGTCGACTTTTGTAGGATTGGGTTAAAAAATATATGGAGCTCAAAAAGATAAATACAAACAACATTGCTTCGATGGGGATGCAACAAGGTAATTCAATTTGAAAGTGTTTTGATATATTTATATAAATTTTCTTTTACTAATATACTAACTTTTTTTATTTTCATAAATTAGTAGAATTGTCGTGGCATGCTCCTTACTGGGGATATACATACAAGTTGATACAAGGACTTTTTGGAAAAGTGATGAGGCGTTTCCTAGGATTTCTAAAAGAAACAAGTTTGAAATCTATATATTTATTTTTGTAAAAAGCGTAACATATGCTAGCTACGATCCATATTTTAGTAAAAGTTTCGATCGATGTGAAATTTATTATCTTACAATAGTTTTGTAAAAGCCTTTTATCTATGTTAAATTTATAACTAAGTTTAGATGTATGTTAGATTATAATTCATTTGAATTATTGACTTATGCTATGAGTTTGTTTTTGTAAATGTAAACACCTAGGTGATATAGTCTTTTTTGTTTTTTTTTTTTTTCTTCCTAATATGCTCTTGAATTAGGTTAAAGAAAACTAATAATATTTTATTTGGTTGAATTTGAATTTTTGCCTCCATATATCTTTTTTCAGGAAGGGTGTTGCATTTCTTTGTAATTACAGAACATTGGCCGGTTGTGCTTAATTGTTATTAAAAATTTTTTTTGTATTGCAGAGCACTGGCTGGGTGTGCTTAAATTGTTATTTGGCATTTTTTTTTGTATTGCAAACCATTGGCTGGTGTGCTTAATTTGTTGTTTTATTTTTTTCTATTGCAGAACATTGGCTGGCGTATATAGATGTTTCTGTGTTGTAGGACTTACATTTTTGTTGTAGTTTAAAATCTTATACCTTTTATTGTGCTTGAATTTTACGTAGCATTTATGTGTTTACTTTTTCATTATTTCGTTTACCTATAAATTTTGAAAATTTTTATGTTTAAATTGATTTATTCACCAAGTAGCATACAATTTATTTATTTTTCATTTATTTAATTTTCTCATAATAAACTGACCACCAAACCATAAAAATTGGTAGATTTTAACCATTACATTAAAATTGATGCAAAACTATAGCTTTGAGATTTCTCTTCTTTACTTCAACCAAAACTCACTATCTAAAAAAATGTGGATATAGAAATTTATTTGGGTACTGTTATTGGCCAGGATAATAAAATGCTTATTTTCTATTACAAATTGCAAGTGGGTTACATAAACAAAAATACTATAATAGTAAATATTTGGTGATATGATCTTTGTTTGCATTTGTGTCATCACTATTTTTCATGTTTTCACATTTTCTTGGCTAAGATAATAATTGTGTCATCACTGTTTTCACATTTTCTTGATAAATTGTAGCAATTTCCATCACATTGCCTCCACCACTACAAATCATGGACCATACCATTTGTTTATTGTTAAAAATAAAAATTTATAGCAAAACTTATTGTTAAATTCAATTGGACAGTTTTTATATGTTTATCGCTAAGTTTGTAGCAAGAAGGGTCTAATTTTTTTTTAATTTCTCCATCTCTCTAAATTTTATAATGCAAAATATTTAAATTGAGTGGATCTTGAAAAGTGAAAAATATTGATTAAAATATTAAAAATTTCACTAAAAATAATAAAATACAAATTAAAATTTTACAAACTATTTTTGGAAACTCTAAAAGCAAGTAAGTTTTGAACTTTAAATTTGTAAAAATTATTTTTAATTTTTAACATATACAACCAAACAAAATTTTGAGTTTGACAAACTCTTTTCAAAAATCTAATTATAAAATTCATTTGAAAATCCACAACCATGCGGATCATCTATTTATATTTTCACCTCAAATTTTTTTTCCCAACAAATTAAATAAATTACATTTTAACCCAACATTTTTATATTCAATTACATTTTCATTCCAACAATATTTTCACCGTGCCTTCAGGCACGGGCATACCCTAGTATATATATATTAGCTGGAAGGAAAAATGAAATCAATGGCAGTCCGGTTCGGTTGAACTGACAAGTTGGCTTTTATAAACCGCCACCCACGCCAACTCGCCCTCCTTGAACCCTCCACATGTCCAACCCACCCACCAGAAGCCAAAAAATGCGTGATTCAGCATGGTTTGGTACGACTTAGTGCGGTTTTGGCAGTTTTGACGATATCATGTACAGCTCTAGCCACAAGTCAGAAAATTAGGCCCAGACCCAGGGGATATTTGGACTTTGAATGAGCTGGTGGGCCGGGCCTGGACATTTTTTTTAAATATTTTTTTTCCCAAAATTTTATTGTTTTCACCAAAAATGGCTGGGCCTCGGATGGGCCAGGCCTCGGGTTGGGCTTTGAGTGGGCCTCTAGCGGGCCGATGAGTCTAGCTCACAGCTGGGCTGGGCTAGATTGGGCTTCAAAATGATAGCCCAGGTCCAGGGTCACGAGCTGGGCCTACTCTAAGCCGACCATGGGCCGCAAGCCATTTTTACACCCATATAAAATCCAACAATTGTGATTTAGCCTCTGGAATGTTTAGATTTCTACATGCCCTTTCTCTCTTTCTCATCTTAATTTTCATCAAACCAACAGCCGACTCTCTCTCTCTCTCTCTCTCTCTCTCTCTCTCCATCCCTCTTTTCTTTTTGAGAAACCCAGTTGTGTCCCTCTCTTCATTCCTCATCACCAACCCCCTTTCTCTTCATCTTCGTTTTGATCATCATCTCTAAAACCAGTCTACTATCTCTCTGTGTGTGTGTATGTGTGTGTGTGTGTGTGTGATTTCGATCACCACCACCAATGCTGATCGCTGAGTCCAATAGAATACCAGTGTTTGGACTTCAATGGAGCTCGATCAGTCTAGGAACAAGCCCTAGAGGTTGATGGAAAACAAACCCTAAAGGTCGATAGAGGTTGAGATGAATATCAAGTTCATCAATCATTCTGGAATCCATGTATTGTTTCAGATTACTTCAGAAATTTATATAAATTTGTGAAATTTGTTCTTGATTGATCATTCTAAAATTTGTGAAATTTGTGAAATTTGTATATGGGAAATGTAGAAATTGGTGAAATTTGTTTTCAGAAAAAACAAAAAACAAAAAATAAAAAATAAAAAAATTGAAGGAACATAATAAATAAACAAATTCTGTTTTTTTTTTTAAAAATGGCAAATTTCGTTTAAAAAAAAAAACTTTAAGCATTTTGGGAGGTTTTTTCTGGAATAGGCATAATTGAGTTTTGGAGCCAAAATTTTGTTATCTTTGATGATGTAACATGCTTGGCAAATGCCAAATCTCCTACCAAATTTGGCACCAGAAATGACATTTGTTATATTCGACAAGAGGAATAACAGGCCATTAGAGACCATTTTTTTTTTCCACTCTTGCCAAATTATAGCTTTTGTGATGAGTCCTTTTAAAGCATTTTGAATATATATAGCATTTTGAACTTTCTGTCTTCTTTAATTGCCCTGTCACTGTTGAAACATTTGGGATTCGTGTTGTTACCTATTCGTTTCTTTGTGGTTGTTCATGTGTAAATTCTAGTGTGTTCAGAGATACCTTTTGGCATCTTGGGGTGTTAGAGTGAATCCGAGAATGGTGGGAATGTTTTAAGAGTGTCTTGTCTTACTTTTAAGTTGAGACCGCTCGAGCAGTCCTTTCGTTGCTCGAGTGGTAACATCGACTATCTAGTATTTTGTTCTGTAATCTGAACTTCTACGAGCTTGTATTTTTTGCTCAAGCGAAGGTTTCGTCGCTTGAGCGGTCTTTTACAGAGAGGAGAGAGATTCTGGGAGTTTAAATTGTTCGCTCGAGCGCAGTCTACTTCGAAAAATGTGTCCCATCACTTAAAAGTTGGACCCTTACACACTTTTTCTCACTTTTCACTTCTCTCTCTCTCTCTCTCTCTCTCTCTTTACAATTACTTTCACTCTCATTTTCTCCAACCACCTCATTACTTCTTTGATCCCTCCATATTCATTGAGATTTTAACCCTAGTGCTTTTTTTAATTTTGGTAAGCTCATCAAGAACAACATTTTGTATAGTGGAGATCAAGTTTTGATGCCTTTGCTTTTGGAGCTTTTCTTTCATCTTCATTCCTAATCTTGAGGTAGGGAGTTCCTTTGAGTTATATATATGATTTTAGCATGCCTTGTCCATTTTACTATAATTTCAAGTTTGGGTTTTGAGTTTTAAAATGTTGAATCTAGGAAATGTCAGAGAAATTATTCATTTCTTATGATTTTGGTCTAAGATAGATCATTTTGTGAACAATGAACCATTTGGGAATGTTTGCAAGAAGATATTTTGAAAATGACGGAAAAACCCCTCTTTTAATCAAACCCTAGGTTTTGGGGCAATTTGGGGAAAGGTGAAATTTGTGAAATATCTATGAAATTGTTGCTAAATCCTTTGAGAAATTAAGGAAATCTTCATCATGCTGTTGTGTTGTTGAGAAATGAAAGTAACATGTTGTGTATTTGTCTAGAATACGAAAGTGAAAATGAATGTTGATTGTGAATATGAGAGAATATCATGTCACATGGATATAGAATTGATATAAATTTTCGGAGTATGAACACATATAGATATTAAATATCTTATCTTTGTTCTTTGAGCAAACGTTAGGATTGTGAAGAAATTGTGCATATCGGAACTAAATCATTGCATTGCATTTCAATTTATTCATATACATGATTTCGAAATATGATTTCACTATGGTTATGTCTTGAAAATGGTTATGTTGTTTAGAAAAAAAAAAAAAAAAAAAAAAAATTTGCTACTATTGTATTATTTTGAGGTAAATACGGTGGAAAATTTGATTAGGGGGTATAGTTCGAGAATTAAGTTGGCCTGAGTGTCCTTGGTATAAGACCAGAAACACACGCGTGTGGGTGCCTAAGCCCTCTGGTTAGGAGCCAGTAAGATAGGATTTGGTAGTGCTTGATATGCTTACTTGCAGATTCTAGGGATTTGCTTGAGACGTATTTGTCACCTCATTTTAAATTTTGGATTTATTGAGATGATGAAGTAATTCTTTTGAAAGATCATGGCAACTAATATATTTTTTTAAAGCAAGGCTTATAATGTTGTGGCATGGTATGACATTGCATACACATATATATGATAGAGTGCTTAAACATATATACTTTGTGCTGTTACTCCTACTAGGTTTTGTGCTCACCCCTAGTGGATTTGTGCAGGAAAGGATGTGGTGATCTCGCCAGGCTGAAGGCGTGGAAAGTCTTTTGGGAGCAAGAGCTCTTTTCTTTTGTAATTATTTTGTCAAGCCAAGAGCTTTAATTGTATGGGTTAGTCGACCCCTTTTATATAACTAGGCCTGAGCCTCAGAACTTGTAACCCTTGAGGTATTTCCTTTTTGTTATTTATTGTGGTTATATGGTCTCACATGCTATAGATTCAACTTAAGAAGGTTTGAATATGTAATGCATGTGAATCTCTTTTGTAAAATCTCTTACCAAAAAGAAATATGAATTTAGAGATCTAATTTATGAAATTGGAATTGTCTTTGGATGGATTATTTGGTTGTTTGATTTATGTCTTTTATTTGGGGGCTTTACAGCTTTGACAGCTCCATTAGAGATCCTCTAAGCATATGAGTCAAAACCTTTTCTTAGTTGTAAATATAGACAAATGGATTGTTGGTTAATTTGAGGGAGAGAAGGAAATACTTTTATTGTAGAGTTTCTAATTGTACTTTAAAAATATTGTTAGACACTTACATTTCATGACATTTAAAAATAAAATAAAAGTATAACCCTAGCAAATTATCAACAAAAACAAAATTTTAGACTATGTTTGGTGTGGCTTTGAAATCATGATTCCATCCCTCCGTTTGCATGCACTGTTTGGACGGAGTTTTGAAAATGTGATTCCATTACACATTTCAAAATAGTTTTCTCTTTCATGTTTGGATGGAGTTTTCAAAACATATTTCTCTTTCACGTTTCGTCTTCTACAGAGTTTTAAAATTTTGGGTCTACCTAGTCATTCGCTTGAATGTCCGATCGATTGACCGAAATAGTTTTTTTTTTTTTTTTTTTTTTTTTTTTCTTTTTTTTTTTGCAATTGATCACATGTTGTGTTATGATTTTGAACATTCTTCATCAGCGGATTGAACTAATTCAGGTTGTCCAGCGACGAAATCGAGAAGCCTTTTGGTAGCTTTTTTAGCTGGAACTTCAGTAGACAGTGGTGAGGACTTGGCGAAGAGGACGACGGTGACGAGGAACAGAGCAGTGGAGAGAAAGGGGGGCCAAAGGTAGGCTAGGACGTCAAGAAACCTGAGAGCCAAGTAGATGAGAGAGAAAATCATCAGAGAAAGCTATGGCGAACAAGATATGGAATTTGAACTTTAGAAGCTTTCTTGAGATCTCCATAGCTCGGCTTGGGTTTCAATTTGAACTTGAAGAGGATGAAATGAGGCTCAAGATAAGTTCTTAAACACTTGGCTGGGTTTTTGCAATATTTCTAGAGAGAGAGAGAAATTGCTATTTTTGTCTCTATTCAGAGATTCTCTGCCGTGAATTTTGATTTAAAGCTTTGAGGACTGTAAACTTTCAATTTCATAAATGCACATAAAAAAAAAATACAGAAAAGTATTGGAAAAAAATATATGCCGCCCATTTTATTTTGGGTGTCATCTTTAAGAAAAATTGCACTTCAGTATAAGTTTTGAAAAGAAATTATGGTTGTGTTTGGTAGAGTTTTAGAATTATGATTTGATAATAGAGTTGTATTTTGAGTTTGGTTATGAATTTTGAATAGAATTTTCAATAAAGTTTTGAATTGTGTGTTTGATTATGAGTTATAAGTTTTTATATTAAGTTTTTGAATTAAATTTTGAAAATTCTTTTCAAAACTCATAACCAAACAAATTCTCATTTCATATGTTACGTCAAAAATTCAAAAATCTTTTCAAAACTCAAACCAAACAAATTTTCTCTTTTCAAATCATAATTTCAAAACTCACAAACTCAAAATACAACTCTATTATCAAATCATAATTCTAAAATTTTATCAAACGCAACTTTAATTTTCTACAAGCCCCTTTTTTCTCGACACCACTCTCAGATACCTTATTCTTCCCATTTTGATTACTGCCACATCTTCGACAGCCATTCTAATCTCTTTTTTTGCCACTTCCAATCCCTAACTGCTATCGCCTACGTCGTTCCCTTCTTCTATATGACTCCCTCTCTCTCCATTCTCATGACTCTCTCTGATACTTTCTCCCTCACGACCGACTCTCTCTCTCTCTCTCATTGTGGTGGTGGAAAGGTGGAGGGTGTTAGGAAGGAAAGCAAAGAAGACAACAAGCAATGAGAGGTGATAAAAGTGGGGGCGACAAAGGGTGACAAATGATAATTGGGATGGATGGGAATAGAATTGGAATTAATTGGAGTGCTAAAAAAAAATCAAATTAAAAATTGTCTTAAGATATGAGCTATCCAACCATTTTGTTTAGTGCATTTAGAGGGTCCATCCTAGTACACAATTTTAAAACCTTTATATAATGGAAAAGGCCACATCTATATCGTGTCTATTTTTTGAACCTTTTTTAAAGGTTGCACATGGCCGGCTTGTACATCGATCGTCTATATTTATACTGTGTCTATATATATTTAGATAAATTATATTTTGTTTTTTTTATATTTAGTCATTTTTTTAATTTTGATTTTTAAAGTTTATTTTTTTTTATTTTTATCCTTCATTTTTCAATTTTTTTTCAATTTATTCCAAAAACTAATTTATGTTAAAAATTAGAAAAAAAAAATTATACATTAACAGTCACGTGTTATAAAAATATTTTATTACATATAATTTAAATCTCTAATATAAATAAATATTATAATATATTTTTTATGTTATGTGATAGTTATAATAGCATTTTATGTATAATTTTGAATAAAAATTAGCTTTAGGAGTAAATTGAAAAAAACTTGAAATATAAAGGTCAAAGTTAGAAAAAATAAACTTTAAAATTTTTTTTTTTTTTTTTTTTTTTTTTTTTTTTTTTTTTTTTTTTTTTTTTTTAATTTGTTTTTTTTTTTTTTTTTTTTTTTTTTTTTTTTTTTGTGAACTAACTAGCCTTTTTAGTTTGATATCAATATTTTGAGCACACTAATGTCTTTATTTATTGATCATTTTTTAACGGAGTATTTGAGGTTGAAATTTTCTCATTATTAATCCAGAGAGTGAAATTCATTATTTAAAATTAAATAATTATATACAGACAAAAAATTCATATAAAATTTCAGTACATAATGATTGGCTTGATTTATACTTTACAATTTAAAACAAAACACTCATAAATATAGTTTTTATTCTCAAAATTAACATTTTCACATTGTTCATATGGTAGTTTTAAACCGTGAGATTTGTAATTTTTGTGTTAATGTTTCAGTCAACATGGTAGGAAGTGTCCTTTAGTAATCGGCCTAGAGCATTGCGTAGACGGGGGAGCAATAAATTTTTTGAAGAAAAATTGAATTAAATAATAAAAATGTTAGAAATTTTAAAAAAATTTATCAAATATTTGTGTAGATCTCATCCAATGTGAGATATTTGGTAAAAATTTTAATAAAATTTTGAAATTCTTAACATTACTCATTAAATAAAGCGATAGACTTGCTTACTAGTAGTCAATAAAACAATGATTTAAAAAGGAGAATAACAACCCATGTTATGTTCCCTTTTTACTCTCAGTTGATCTCGGTGTTCTTTATATATTTATGTTTTTTGCATAGTTACTTTTGCAATCATAAAAAGATTTGAGTTAAAACTGTCAAAAGTGGAATGATGATTAATTGGAGGAGATGTGAATATTTTCCACTTCACAATTTTAAAAAACGTTTTATAATTGAGTAATGATTCATCCCCCTTTTCCCCCACCCCCTTTGACCCCCTCTCTCTCTCTCATTGGTTACCTTTTCTTTTTCTTTTTCTTTTTTTTCCTGCTCCTCCAATCACCCCCTGCCACGTGGCAAAGGGGGGTGAGGGGGTGACCCCCAAAAGGGAGTCCCAAGCATTATTCTTTATAATTAGTTACATGTATTTTCTTTCTATTTTTCAATTTTTTAAATTTTGCACATGCATAACACGTGCGTTCTATATCTATTTCTATAGTGCATGTATAGCTTTTTTTTAAAAAATTCTATAGGCAAATTATAATGCGAGAGCTAAATGTGTTGGTTCTGCAACACATTTAGTACTTTTCTTTCGTGGAATGAAAATTAAAATGGAGTGGAAGCAATAAATCCTTATGTGGCATTACTGCCAATCCTTAAAAATTATATATCAAGATGATTTTTAATTATAAAAATGTGATCACAATCATTCTGTAGCTTTTAATCATGAAAAATTCGACAATGCTACGTAGCTCAAATTTTGTGGCTCAAAAGTGGCTCAAATGGCCAAAACGACGTCATTTTGAGTACAAAACAACATAAAAATGGCTAAAACAACGTCGTTTTGGCCATTTGAGCCACAAAATTTGAGTTACGAGACATTTTCCTGAAAAATTATCATTCGGCGATATTTTTCAGAATAACTTTCAAAGAAGGTAGACATATTTAAAGCAAAACATGGACATATTTCCTGATTTACGCACAAACTTTCAAAGAACACTAGGTTTTCACATCCATTTCAAAGAAGCTCTAAAGTTAAAAATAAGCTTTTTACTAAGCCAAAAATATGATCATCCTCACAATCTCTATCATCTTAATCAGTAAATGGTTTCTTGTGCATGTGTTTTGAGTTTTTAATCGAATATGCATAATATCAAATAGTAGAAGAGTATGAAAGCTTACAATTTTTCATTGCTATTAAGAATAATTTCACAATTTAGCAAACAAACAGAACCTATGCTTTTACAAATCATTAGAACTACAAACAAGCATGAGTATTGTGGGCATATGTGGAAATTTAAGCTCTCAAGGGTATAGGTTATTGATATCGAAAATGCATTTGTGTACACATGCTTAGTGTGAATTTTACAATTTTTCTACAGGAAAACCAATAACAGGTTTTGTTTCTGATGCCAAAGAACGCAGCTCTTCAATCTCTTCATCGGTGAGTCTCCATGCCAGTGCACCAGCAAACTCTGCAGCCTGTTCACCATTTTTGGCCCCCGGAATTGGAATAACATTCTCTTGAGATATTAACCAATTAAGGACGACCTGTAGAGTAGAATCAATTTATTACAACATCTTCGCATAAAGAATCCAATGGCTCTCAATAAACATAAATTTTTTAGTTTTTTAACATTATAGTGAGTTATTACATGAAGGTTGATTGCAAAATTAAAATACTTGAGTTTTATAGTTGTACAATGACCTTAATTATAATATGAAGTATTTTTGGAGAGAATTTTGTGCACGTAACATAGGAAGAGGAACTAACAGAAGAACCACTGCCAACTTGCAAACTATAGATCTGATAGAACTATTCGTAGTAATGTATTAGGGAAATTACTTGACCTACATTTATGACCATTGTCCACTTCTATCCGAAAATGATGTCCAAGGAGATGGAAAAGAGGACTCTTCGAAAAAGAAGAAGGTGACTAGGTTTATAACTGTTTCCATTCATATCAGAAAAAGTTAATCTCTACAGAAGTAAACTTATTGGAAGCGTCCATATCGAATAAGGCAATAACTGGAACGGCCTTTCGTATTTTCCAAGAAGAATCAGTAAATAACACAAACCAGTAAAGAACAGAGAGAACCTGTGTGGGAGTTTTCCCATAGTTCTGTCCTATCTCCTTGATTCTGTTTATCAAAGGTTGGAGCTACGCAACACAAAATATACTCGAGTGAATGAGTTGGAAATATTGAAGTTTAATTGATCGTTATATATTCCCAGGACCATACCCTTGTCAGGAACTCAGGGGTGTAAATCCTCCCTCGAGGACCAGTGGGAGGATTTTCTGGTGTATACTTTCCTGTCAAAGCACCTGCATAAGTTGAAAGACACATGTTAGGCACATTTTGCTCTAATGTTTCCAAAAAATAAGGAATATAAATGTCCATAATAAGTATTTTTTTTATTTCCATTTAACATTAAGATATAAGCTTCTATCAAGTATTCATTTTCTTTCTGCACTATTAATTCTCAATTATATGACTTCACTTCTTGTATGTTTGTAAAAAGTTTCTGCTTGGTTTCACTAGAAGATCAGATGTTTCAAACTGCAAACTTCTCTCTTCACCATTAGCGGGATGTTTCTCTCTATGTATTGCATATCTGAACCTCAAAGAGTGATCATTACAATGGGTGTTCCAACCCTTGCATTGAAGAAAGGATAGTTGTATATTTCTTACTTGTGGACAAAATATAAACATAGTTGAGCCAAAAACATGTAACTGTATAAGCACAAATCTTGGGAGAGTTTATGAGTTCTTAGAGTGAGTCGGCATCAAAACTTACTTTCCTAATCTGATTCTAGGGTGTTAGGTATTGCAGGGATTTTTGCAAGGAAACTGATGTTAGTTGCCCTCACAGAGATTTTCAGGATGCACTTCTGTTTTGACTCAAATTACAGCCTGAAATTGTAGTGATGGAGTGTCATGAGCTGTTTATAAATATGAAACACGAAGTAAAACAGTTACAACAACAATAACAAATAGTCACTAAAGACTAGGCTAGACCTCCTCATCAATTTTCTCCCCAAAAAGAGAAAAAAAAAAGGTTTTTTATTTTCATTTCTAGTCTGACAAGGGTTTTAGGTTTCGAGTTCCACAATATGCCATCAGTCAAAGAAGAAAGAATTCAAAGTTTTTATGAAAGTTGTTTCACAGGTATAGTGTGTAAAGATTTCATAGGGATCCCGCAAGGATGAAGAACAGAGATGTCACACTGCAAGAAGTAGGCAAACAAGGTTTTGCTCCAAGGACTCAATAGCTTAGACACTGAAAAGCAGGGAAACAAAGTTTTATTTTCAAGACTCACTGTTTCAGAATCCAGAACAATGTTGCTGGTTATGCTTTATAGTCTTTGTAACAGTTACAGTTGTACATCTCATGTTTCTCATCTCATCTGCACTATATTTAAAGTGAGCACCTCAGGTAATCTTCACTTTTGCATTTTCTCTATGGTCACAACAAATAGTACGATCTCCTCTTTGGTATAGGAAAGACTTTTCTGAACAATGTCACCATTAATTTCCAATGTGTGCATTTTATTTTCTGAATCATCTCATTATTTGGTTCAAGCTCACCGCTTTACCTTGACTATAGTATCCAGAAAAAACATTAATATGCCCAAGCATATCCACAAATGCTGAATGGAATTTATTTTGTTGGCATATTGACAGATAACATTAGATATACTATGCAGGCATAGCTACATATACTAGGAAAGAATACAAAATGATTATTGTTTCACCTTGAGCAATAGGTGAATATGCAATCAAAGTGATCCCAAGTTCATCACAGGTTGCCTTCACACCATTCTCTTCTGGAAGCCTGTAGATTAGACTGTAATTGACTTGGTTTGAAGCCAGTGGGATGCCTCGTTTTTTAAGCTTTTCATATGCATCACGAAGACGGTTTTCTGAAATAAGGAAACATGTCTATTTATCAAAACAATATATGCTGCGGGATGAAAAATCTGGCATAATTGCCAGATTCACAAAAATGCCTTTTGCAAATAAATTTGAGTATCCCCCCTTAAATAGTAAAAAAAATTAAATAAAAAGAAGATAACGATGAAGCTGAAGAAGAAAGGATTCAGAGGCCTCTAGAGGCTCCAAAAACGACATAAAGGGCTTTCAATATGTATAAGGCAATCCCTAATTGATTATTAGGGTACCATAGCATATTTCAGTAAGTGTAACCTAGATAACCAGGAGCAACTGAAAATGACAACGTTACAATGTACCATTATAGTTGGAAACCCCAATAGCCTTCACGAGACCCTGCTCCACTGCATCTCCAAGACCATCAATATATCCTGCAAGATGATTTTCCAATAAATTAAGCCTCTTCTGAACCTTAGCATGGTTGATATATATCCAATTTGAGTTACTACATCAACCCATTGCTGAATGAAACGACAGATATGAATGAACGACCTTCATTTCCCCATACTCCTGGCCTAGAATTTCACCACAACACATTAATTAATAATTGATATGATAACAAAAATTCACAGAACAAATGCAGTTGAAAGGCTAATAAAGCACACACCAATGGAGTTGATAGAGGTCCACTGAAGAAAGCCCAAGACGACATAGTGAGTCCTTAAGGGCAGTAAGGACACTCTGACGGCCCAGCCTCCATGGCAATGCTGCAAATTTGGTTGCAACAGCAACCTCCACTTCAGGATTCCTTTCTTTTCTTTCCTTAATAAATCTATCAAAAGAGGTCATTTATGATTATAAGAATTACAAGCGTTAAAAGAAAACAAAAATGTCCATCTTTAGGAAGTATGTGGTAGTGGTACAATGAAATGCAAAGCATGAGGAACTTCTTAGAATTACCTTCCTAGTAGTGTTTCGGAATTTATTGCACCAAACGACATCTGAATCAATAAAAAATGTGGCTCTGATTGAGTCATTAACGTTTTCATTGCAAAATGCAGAAAGGAAACAGTGCAAATCAAATTCATTTCTCACCCTTGAGCCATAAACCTCGGCAGTATCGAAGAAGGTAATACCACAATCTACACTGGTATCAAAAGCAGCCTTAGCTGCCTTCATCCTCCTATCTACCGTCATCACAAAGAGGGAAAAAATAAATAAAGCACAATTATCTACACTAAACTGAAAATAAACTGAGACATTGCTGTTGTTTAACTTAACAACATAAGAGCATCCCAATCTGTCACCAAATCCTTCATCAAATTTAATTTTGACGAAAAAAATGGAGAAAATGAGATCCAATCCTTTCATAAAACTTGTGTCAAAACAAGTTTTTCACCAAATAATTCACCAAAACAGTTATGAATCAAATCTTTCACCAAATCTCCAACAACCATTTTTTCACTTTAAGTTTGATGAAATCGTTAAAAGATGAAGGATTGGAGATGGGGTTTTTTCACCTGAATTGAAGGAGGCTTTTGGGATAGGTTAGGTATTTTTAAAATATTTGATGAAAATTTTGATTGTCACCATTGGAGTGAGCTATATCAAATCAAGCTTTTGTTCTAAATTATTGAATAAATTTGATGAGAAAAAACGTGAAGGGTTGGAGATTCAAACCAGCAGAAAACATTTCAAACCAGAGATCACAGCCAAAAGTGAGGGGAAAAGAAAGGGGACTTGGTCCTAATAGGTGAATTTATTGTCTAATAGATCCTATGAGGATTAATGACATTTTTCATCAAACATTATTAAAAAAATCACTAATTGTTAATTTTCAATGACAGTTTAAAAAAAATTTCACAAAAAATGTCACTAATTATAAGTTTTAACAACAGTTTAAAAAAATCATCACAAACAAATCACTAATTTTCAACTTTCAACTATAGTTTGAAAAATTCATCATAAAAAAAATTACTAATTATAAGTTTTAGCAACAATTTATAAAACCGTGACAAAAAAAAAAATTTATTAATTATTAATTTTTAGCGACGGATGCAAAAAATTGTCACAAAAAATTATTTTCAACAACAATTTTAACAAGACTTATTTTTATTTTCACTCGATAGGAATTAAAGTCCAACTATTAGTACCTATTGGTGGTGTACCCATAAAAAAAATAATAATAAAAAAAAAAAAAGAAGAAAGAGAGAGAAGTGAGTGCTTGGGGGGGGGGGGGGTTACACCTATAATTTCGCAGATACATGAAAATCACCTATAATTTCGCAGATACTTCAAAATCAACAAATTAGTGGTTAATAATATAACAGAAAAGTTCATTGAGAATCACAATTGCACCAAAAAACAGACAGAAAAACAAAAAACAAAATAAAATCCATCAATGCCAAATTGCCAAAGTTGAATCTACTACAAACTTGTATCTCTCAAAATGTTAAATACAACGAAAGACCATTGGAAACTAAACCTTGGTATGAACATCATATTCTCAAAATGCCCAAAATTAAAGCAAATGCTACAAATAACAATATAAATGCTCTAATAAAAATGAAAAATTAGTGTTTGTTTGTTGTTTTTATTTTAATTATTGGTTCAGAAACTAACCATCCCACTCAAAATTGTTCCAGTAACTGGTGTCACCCCAAGACCAAGCTCCAATCCCAAGCCTCGACACTTTCAACTCAGAACCCCCCAGTTTCGCCTTCCCTTCTTCCGTTTCTGTTGAAACAGCGGCTCTGATTCTCTGAACTTTCCTGGGACTGAAAGTAGCAGCCAACAATGCACTGCTAACCTGGAGAGCCATTATTCAAGTAATGTCGATCAATTCAGGAAGCAAGCTGAAATGGGATTTTACGACTTAGACTGATGAATTTTCTCTCGATGATTTTCCCGGAATATTTATGGGAAAATGCATTGAAAATTAACAAGAAGGCGAAGAAGTGACACGTACTTTATGATATGGTTCTTACACCTTGCTCATTTCCACGCCTTTGGGCCATACGATTTCCATGAAATAAAGATTATTTCAAATTGGGGTTGAGTTTATTTGGGACTTTGGACTTGGTTGGTTCTTAAATTACCGTTTATTTATTTATAATAATTTAATTCAATAGAGATTCATTTTATTAAATTTATTACGTGAAATTATATTTTTAATGTATTTGATTTTGGATGGACTTTTTTTTTCATAATATGTTAGAGCATCTCCAACGATAGTAGGCATTTTACCTATCTAAATATTACTATAAAGTATATATTTTATTTTGCCTATCAACTGTTTTATGTTTTTACTCCAACCATGCTCTTTATTTTAGTTATTTATCCAAATACTATTAATTTTATAGAATGACACGTCAACAACAAAGATGGAGGGAAATGATCCTAATGATTGAATATATTTTGCCTAGCGTTGAAGGCTAGCTACATGTAGCTAGTGAATATGAGTTGAGCCAAAATGCCTACTCATATGCCTAGTGCATTGGAATTGAAAAAAGTGAATCACACTAGGCATTTTAACTAACAAGTATTATATGCCTAGTGCATTGGAGATGCTCTTAGTAGGACACGTGTTAGACACCAATTTAAAATAATATAACAAAATAAAAATAAATAAATCTCAACGTAAAAAAACGTCTACCTCTAATATAAAAGGGATCTTTTTCAGTAAATTCATTATCTAAGAGTGTTATTCCATAAGACCCATAGTGTTTTATAATATTCTATTAGGTTCATTTCATACAAAAAGACCATAAAAACCCTCAAACAAACACGCGACTCTCTCTTTTTTAATGTAATAACCGTCTCTCTTCCCCTCTCTATTCCTGCGCAGGAAATCACGCATAGTACCTCTACAGTCCAGAAATCAAAATCCATATTCCACATCGCATCAACACCCAGAAGACTGTGTTCGTTCCATCGTCGCAACGTCGCATCGTCTTATCATCTTCTCCGTCGTCCCTACGCCGAGAAGACTGTCTTCATTCCATCGTCGCATCGTCTCATCATCTTCTTCGTCGTCTCTACGCCCAGTAGACTGTCTTCGTTCCTTCGTCGCATTGTCCCATGGTCTCATCATCTTCTTCGTCGAAATGGGCAAAAAAAAGCATTCTACTCATTCGTGTATTTAAACCCTAAACCTCTTTAACAACAACCAATATTGTGAACTTTTACAAATATCCCCTGTTTCTATACATACAATATATAGGAGTTCATATTGTTCATACCCTAATATTTAGGCCAAGTTTGGCTACAAAGAAAAAAGTGCACTTATTTCATCTTTTTATCTTTTTTGGGTCATATCAATCAACATCTCCTCTCTACTTTTTCTACACATAATACAAAAAAAGTCAAAAAGTACACTTATTTAGTCTTCCCAAACTAGGCCTTAATCTGAACCCCTCAATCGTAATTCCTAATTATATTGATTTTTTCAGTCAAAAACATTACAGTTGCCATTACATTGTGTTCACAACTGTGAACATTCCAAAATGTTTCTATTGTAGTTGTTGTTATTGAAAAATGTGAACATTCATATTAATTGAAAATGGTTATTCGGTTGTTGTTCAATACTGTGAACATTCACATGGTTTGGAAAATGTTTTGGCCAATTCTGTTTTTTGTTGCTGTTGATAAAAGATGTGAACATTCACATTGAGTGAAAATGTTTGGGTAACCAGGGATTAAAGTTGTTGTTATTTTATGCTGTGAACATTCACATTGATTGAAAATGTTTGGCCAATTCTGTTGTTGTTCTTGTTGTTGAAAGATGTGAACATTCACATTGACTGAAATTTTTTTGAAAATCATATATTATTGGTGCTGTTATTCTATGCTGTGAACATTCACATGGATTGAAAATCATTTTATATGTTTGTGTTAACATCCATATGTTCTTCAATGGTGTTCATGGTTGTATAAAAATACATTATTTTTCACACACTCTCACAATATGTACATTGTGTTTGTGCTGACACAGTCAACATACACATCCATGTGCAGATGTGAATGTTCAAATCCACACACAAAATCTGGTTATTCACACTCATGCACACAACTGTGAACATGCACATCAGTGGCAATGCTATGAATGTTCACATCTGTTCCACTATACAAATCACATGAGCCTTGACTTAATTTTTTTAAAATCCTCTATTTTGCAGATGTTACACAAAAGAAAACCTTAAAGAGAAAGAGAGAGGAGTACCATGTCAAAGAAGAAACCCCACAAACAAATACTAGCATCAATGTCGACATGCGCCATGTGAACTATAGATCTAACATGACCGGATTTGTAAAATTAATGAAAAGCACCAAGTTCACACAAGCACAGCTTGGCTGCCAGCAACAAACACCATTTTAGAATTTGTTAGATGCATTGAGAAACAATCAGATCGACCTTGACAAATGCATGAAGTATGATGATGTTGTTGTGCATGTCCTACAAACGTACAAAGCTTCAAAAGATGTCTTTTACATTAGGGAGAAGAAGATGAACATACACAATAGCGACATCAAGCTGATTTTTGGTGTCGACTGTGGCAGCAAGCCGATGGACATATCATATGGTGCGAAACCAAAGACTAGCATTATAAAAAAAAAATGCAAAAATGTCAGCCGGTTGACTTCAAAATGGATACGCACCCTTTTGACCGAGGCATTGAAAGGCAAAAAGAAAGATGACAACGAAGAAGTTGCCCGACTAGTATGCATGTATGTTTGCCAAAAGCTTTGTTTCTCAACAAGCGGAGAGATAATAGGATGGGGCTACTACGTACATATGGTCCCATTGGAAAGCATGCAAGAATTTGATTGGGCGAAGTAAATTAGAACAACGTTGACATCGTCCATTTCCCAAAATGACAAAAAGCCAACAAAAGTCACCAACTGTGTCATGTTATTGATGGTAAGTACCCATGTTGTCAAATAATACCATTCACATGTCCTTCAGTGTTGTTTATCTAAGCTAACTGTGAACATTCACAATAGTGCCACTGATGTGAATGTCCATAGGCACTTATGTTTCACAGATGTGAAAGTTCACATCTGAACCACTGATGCGAATGTTCACATTCACTCATAATATAGTGCTGTGAATGTTCACAACAGTGCCACTGATGTGAATGTCCATAGGCACTTTTGTTTCACAAATGTGAATATTCACATCTGAACCACTGATGCGAATGTTCACATTCACTCATAAATATACTAATGTGAATGTTCACAACAGTGCCACTGATGTGAATGTCCATAGGCACTTATGTTTGACAGATGTGAATGTTCACATCTGAACCATTGATGTGAATGTTCACATTCTGTAACGCCCTCAAAATAAACCCATAAATCATACATTCTTGACATGCTTAAACATAAAAGAGTGAAGCCTAATCACATTTCATCAGAGTATTCATTACAAAATGTATTACACGTTGACAATAAAAGTAAATGCCCTCTAGACTTACAACTTTCCAAGTCAACACTTGGTTACAAAAGGAGAGTACTAACTCTACACAAAAGAAGTCCTTGGCCTGATATACATGTAATACAAAAATCTAATCACAGAAGATGTCCCAGCCACTAAGCCTCTCAAGCTACGTCCTTGGAGGTGGCATGCTACATGTACCTAAAAATGATGTCCCATATAGGGTGAGCCAACGCCTAGTAGAGATATGCTAAACATAATATGAGCAATAACTAAAATATTAGCACTTGATAAACAAAACTCAACTAATAAACATGGCTCAGATCCTGGCCAAATAACTGAAATGAGGGTACATCTCGTGCCAACAATACTACAACTTGTCATTTTACGGAAATTGCGTCCGCGGGATTCGGTACCCATGTATTTTCATTCTCTTATGGCCATTTTACGGATATTTCATCCGCGGGACTCGGCACCCATGTATAGATATATTCGGATTGCCATTTTACGGAAATTGCGTCCGCGGGATTCGGCACCCATGTATAATTACATTCAAATGGACATTTTACGAAAATTTCATCCGCGAGATTCGGCACCCATGTATTCAAATACACAACTTGATTAGTTTCAATTCACCTAATCATAATGCAATGTCTACAACAATTAAGACTATCCTCCACCGATAGCCCAAAGCAGTTTTTTCTAAACAGATAATAAATGCCTCAACAGATATATAATTGACATTTTCAAAAGTGAGTGATTTATAAATCCAACTCCACCATTCTATCACTTAATGATCAAATTTCAATATCCCCAACTCAATTTCATAACAAATGTCATTAATTACACTAATGACCCAAATATACCCAAATATGGCATTTTTCCCTTTAAACTCAATATTGACCCAAAGGTCCAAATAATACCAACAACATCAATAATCTCTTTTTAAGACCCCAAATATATATATATGAGTCAAAAAGACAAAACCCCTCTTTTTCAATATAATACATTACAAATCCTAACTTCCCAAACCAAACCATTTATACCAAAGCTCTACATTTAGGTTAAAGATCATAAAAATGAGTAGGAATCCCTACCTCAAGAGATGAAACCTAAAAGAAATGATGAAGAACTCAAAAATGCTCCAAATCCCAAGATCCTCGAATCAAAATGTAGCCATCAACGATCAACACACTTTTTACAAAGGCCCAAGGGTAGAAAATCACTCATACTAGATCAATCCTAAGAGAGAAGGAAGAAAGTAGTGAGAGAAGCTCTCAAAAATGGCTTTTCGAAAAAGTAAGAGAGAGAGTGAAAGTTGAAAAGTGATCTAAAAAGACCCAGCTGATATCTGATATACGTATGACCCGCTCGAGCGGAGAATAGGACGCTCGAGTGTCAGACACAAAAACTGGACCCGCTCGAGCATAAAGATTCCCACTCGAGCGCCAAGACACAACTGCAAAACACACCCGCTCAAGCGCAAAGGGAAGGCCGCTCGAGCGTAGATTCCCCCCTTCTAGAACTTTTACAGACAATGAACTATCCGCTCGAGTGCCAAGACACCCGCTTGAGCGCTACCCGCTCGAGCGTGAAAAACACACCTGCAGAAGTTTTGCAAAGGCACGAAATGCTGAGAGTGTGAAAACCCCGCTCAAACGGACAACCAAAAATAAACTCCGCTCGAGCGCAAAGGGACCCGCTCGAGCGTACCACCAAAAATCTGGGCAACAAGGAATGAGACTAAAGCTCAACCAACCTGTTCGAAACACGCCCAATACATCCTAAAACTCAAACACACGGAATTAAAGGATAACAACAAGATATACAACCACCAACTCCACGGAACCTAAGTCCGGAATACAACAATCAAAGGAAGAGAAACCGGGATCGCTATACATTCACTCATAATATACTACTGCGATGTTCACAACAGTGCCACTGTTATTAATGTTCACATATATTGACATTACTATGCAAATGGTAAATAGCAATATGTGTTTGTTGTTTTATTGAAGTATTGGTTGTGTGAGCACACAACTATCCTACAACCTCACAAGCCCAATGCTTTTCCTCGCTGTGTGAAGTGGGATCTGACTGCTTTACAAAAGAAAATGAGAACCGCCTCTTTGGCTGATTTGGGTTTTAATGAGGTACATCCTTCAACTACTGATCAAAACATTCACATTATAACACCACCTAAATATATACGTTAAGTAACATTACTTTTTTAATTTTCAGGTTAATGCCGGTGAACTCTTTGCAATCCCAACAGAATTACAAAAGTTCAAGTGTAAAACATTGAAGGTGGAGCCCGAAATTTATGAACCAGCCACAACATCTCCCAACCTATCTGACATGAAGGAAGAACAACACAATGGCAGTAACTCCCCCTTTTCTGGGGATGGGGTGGAGCTAAAGGACAGTGATGAAGACATTCACATTCCATTCAGCAGCCCATATGATGATAGAGCTATTGGCATACCAAACAAAATACAACCTGATTTCATTGATGTGCTTATCAAAGAAAATCGAAAGGCTTGGGGCGTCATAAGGCAATGGGAAACAAAGTACAAACACCTTCAATTTTCATGGGAGTTAAGGGCAAGAGTCATAGCTGATCTTGAACATAAATTGTTCAACCAGTCCAGCCCACCCAACATGAATACCGAAATAAAAAAGTGCATGGAGCAGAAGGATGAAGAAGTAAAACGCTTAACGCAGCTGGTCATCGACTTAGAATGCGAGAAAACAATGCTTCAGGACCTTTACGATGACCAGTCAGTCCACATTGTCACACAGGCTGTGGCACAGAAGCAACCCCCTTGCCCAATGCAACACAATATCAGCCCACCTTCTAGAGTGAAGCGTATAAAGGAAAAAGATCGAAAAGAACATCGCTTGCCTGACTTCCAGTACCCAGACTTACCTGGCCGAAAGCAACCCCATACAGTCGAAATGGTTAAAGATGTTGAGAAACACCCACCAGCGAAGCAACCAAAAAAATTAACCCTGACCAACAAGTTCAAAGTCTAGAGCAAGATGTCCAAACAAGACAAGCAAAAAGTCCAAGCTTTACAAAAGAGTGGAGGCGATGAGTAAGTGGCTGTACAAACACCTCATGTTAACATTCACATTCCACATTTGTCAATATTCATCACTGTGCTTATTTGTTTTGGTTTGTTCAGATCTGTGCTATGTAAATATTCACATTGGTTTGTTCATAATGCACAGGCTACTGGTGTGGAAAGGAGATTCAAAGGCTACACATGTGTATTTTGATGACATTGTCAACCTTATCAAGGAGGAATTGATACACAGCAATGTATGCCATTACAAAAATGATTCACTCTTCATGCATATACGCACAGAGACACACACACACACAGCCATAGACGCACATTCTTCACCCACCACAAATAAAATAATATGACCCATGTTTGTGCAGCTCATAGATGCATATGCCGAACTATTACATGAACAACAAGAGGTCGTCAACCCAACTTTGGATGAAGCGTCATTCATCTTCACGAGCATGTGTTTGGTAAAATCTATCATTTCATTATTTCTAATGTTAATGTGAAACTTCACAGTCTATTAATTACTTGTCTAATGTGTACAGAAAGTGATACGAGAGTACCATCCTCGTAAAAGGAGTAAACACATAGATGAACATGTCAAAAACTACCAAGAAGAGAGATACCTATTATTCCCATTGCATCATGAGTACCACTGGACGATAATTGTGTATGATGCTAAAGACAATTTGTGGAGGCATTACAACTCATTGCGCCCAAGGACAAGCATACATGACCCACATATCGACCAAGCACAGGAAGTTGTAAGTGGCTATTTTTGAACACAAATATGACTTGTTCTCATGCATGAAATGACTGTACACACACATATGTTTGTTGGTGCCTAACTTGAAATTCCCTGCACATAGGAAGTACATCGAGTGTTGTGCGCGTTATTGGCGAGTCATTACCGCTATGCACTAAGTTAGGAGGCCAAAATCCATCACAACCAATCATAGCAGTTGATGTCTGTCCTCAGTAAGGCGACGACTCGTAAGCCTCAATAACCATTATGCAAACATACATTTTTTTACAAATCCTCCATAACCATTATGTAAACATACATGTCAACTGTTAATCAAAACCATTTCGCTTTTTCAAAGTGGACTGCGAACCTACAGTATGTTACATCATGCGAGTGCACATATACCATGAAGAAATTATGGGCAACCTCACTAGTGCAGAATGGTGTGGACTACGAGATTTGTTAGTACATAGTTTTTTGAATCATAAGAAATTAGAGTATCATTAAAACTTATAGGTGAGGGGTATCCACCTACAAACTAACCAACACTCGATATGAATGTTAATATGGAATGCTTTGACATTTTGAAACAACAACTGATTGTAAAACAGTGATACAACATCTATTAATGGGAAAAATCCTCCTGTGAATTTTGAACTACCTTTGGTGTTGTTATGTTTTACAGATGTGAATGTTCACAGTTGCACCATTAATGTGAATGTTCACATTCACTTACGATATCCATACTGCTGTATTGTTATGAGTGTACTTTATGTGATTGTTTGGACCCGATTGTTCTATAATACACAGATTTTGTGCAGGAGTGTACACTTGGTCTACATGACATCATTACAGATCACATACGCATGTGGATATTCCCATTTGTTCTTGTTTCTAACAGCTGTGAATGGTATTTTTTTTCTGCCAAATGTGAACATTCACTTATGATATTCATATGCACTAATGTTTTACAAATGTGAATGTTCACAGTTGCAACACTGATGTGAATGTTCATACTCACTTATGATATTCATATTGCTGTGTTGTGATGAGCATAATATATGCGATGGTTTGAACCCGATTATTCTGTAGTACACATATTTTCTGCAAGAATGTCTATATGACATCATTACGGATCACATACACATGCGTGAATATTCACATTTGTTTTTGTTTCTAACAGTTGTGAATGTTATTCTTCTCTGCCAAATGTCAACATTCACTTATGATATTCAAATGCAGTAATGTTTGCAGATGTGAATGTGCACAGTTACTATAATAATGTGAATGCTCATATTCACTTATGATATTCATAATGCCGTATTGTGATGAGCATACTTGATGCGATTTTTGGAACCCGATTTTTCTGTAATACACATACTTTGTGCATGAATGTACACATTGTTTGCATGACATCACTACGGATAACATACACAGGTGTGAATATTCACATTTCTTTTCATTCATAACAGTTGTGAATGTTCACACCATGTCAATCTCTATGCATGTGAAAGTTCACATCACAGCTTATATTCATATCAACATTGACAACAATAAGGTAAAAAAATTCAACCCATGTGCAAGTTTTCACATAATATGATTCTTTTACGTAAGTGTGAATGTCCACATCATGAATTCATCATCACAACTTTAACAAAATATCAGTTTCGTACCCAAAAAGAAAAAGAAAAAACACAAATGAATTACTAAGTTTGCCAAACCATTATTTTGTTTGCCAACACAACACAATCTTATTTCAAAAATGAATATAAGAATCTAATGTAAAACACAATGTTCAAATGAAAAATGTACATCCTATATCGGCTCCTTGCATGATTTCCGATTATGGCTCCCCAACTTCTCATATCTCTCGCACCTTATTTGCTTCAGTTTCTCACCCCTTGATGGGATCTTATTCTTTTTTGGCCTTCCGGGTGGTCTTTTCACAGTTGGCGGGTATATAGTGAAGTCTGTCGGATCAAAAGTCGGCTTCTCCACCGATGGTATAGGAAATATGACACCCAAATAGACTGCACGATATGTCTCTACATAGTAATGTTCCACACAATCATTGAGATTGTAGCGGCTCTTCTGAATGGCAATAATAACATGGTCACACGGGAATTCATTGATTTGCCATTTGAAGCAAGAACATGTACGCCTCGCAACATGAATTGTAACAGATGGTATCGAATGAACTTCAAACACATCCTCATTGGCTTTGCTAACTTGCCAAGACCTACTGTCGTTGAACGAATCCATAAGCCTTGTTTCGAATGTAGGACAAATAAGCTCATTCCATTTGTTTGCTTGGTCACGCCGTGCAGACATTTGCCGCATCAACTGAGTACGAATTGTGTCCACCATTTGAGTTATAGGAAGATTACGTGCTTCTTTAATCCAGTTATTAAATGACTCCGCCGCATTGGATGTCATCTCCCCATAACGCATGCCTCTGCACAACATCATAAACATTTTACAATACGGAATTTAATAAGTCTAAATATTAACGTTGACAGATGTGAACATTAACATAATTCGCAGTGAACATTAACATCAACTTAAATGATAGACAGATGTGAACATTAACATTAACTTAAATGATAGACAGATTTGACTGTTAACAACAACAAAATATGACAGATGTGAACATTTAAATCTGTAATACGTTGCATGATTGTTTGACAAATTAACAGTTGTGAACATTTACATCTTTGACATCAGTCATTATTAGCAGATCTGAACATTCACATCATTTACATTGAACATGAAACACAATTGGAAGATTGTTACCATTCTAAACTGAAGATTTACATCGCTACCATTCTAAACTTGACAAATGGAACACTTTAGGAAACTATTATTACCTGAAGTATGAATTTGTCCAGTGCTCAAGTGCCAAGTCCTTGAAAAAATTATGTGCTCGTTATTTACCCTCCTCTTTTAATTTTGCAAGCTTTTCATGGAACCCTACCACAGTTGGCTTGTAAGCACAGTCACCCAAACTACTTACTAGGTGATCCCTGAATCTATTATCAATTCCGTTCATCTGGTCTCTTAAATTGCTCTTCAGATGTTGTAAGCAATAACCGTGATGAGCCGATGGGAACACTTTTGGCATAGCTTCTAACAGACCAAGATTACGATCCGAAATAAAAGTAATCTGGCGCTTACCATCAACAACCTTTCCAAGTTCATGCAAGAACCACGACCAATTGGTCGTGGTCTCTGAATCAACAATCGCAAATGCAACAGGAAACAGACCTACAACACAACACCAATATACAACTGTTCACAATATTCAAAAGTGAATAGAAAACAATATAAACGAAACAGGTCATGTGAATGTTCATATCTACATTGCCCTATTACTATTGTTATTTTTGGATTCCAGTTCATAAACATCAATGACCTGAACATTCACATTAACGACCATTAATAATTCATTGTTGATTGTTGAGTCATTGATAATGTGAACATTCACAGTACTGTTCATTAATGGATCAACTGACAGTAGTATACACTGATGTGAACATTCACATCAATGTATACTTACGTGAATGTTCACATTACTGCCGTTAGCAGACACAGATGTGAACATTCACATCAGTGCATACTAATGTCAATGTTCACATTACTTATAATTTGGCAATCACTCATTTGTCCAGACTATGCTGTTCAATGTGAATATTGACATGAATAGACAGCTAAAAAAAATACTAACCATTGTTTCCGTCTTTCGCTGTTGCCACAAGTAGCTGACCTTTGTACTTTCCTTTGAGGAATGTTCCATCCAGGAATAGTAAAGGCCGACAAGAATTAAACCCAGAAATACATGTAGCGAATGACACAAAGAAACGACAAAACTGTTGACTACTCGCATCATAGTCAATATTGACATAACTCCCCGGATTGTACCGCATCACAGCATCCGAATACCACCGCCGCTGGTCAAACGATAATGAGTGATCTCCATGAATACCAGCCTTTGCTTTCTCCATACCCAACCATACGACATGGTAACTCACATCTAGCCCATAATCCCTCTTCAAAATAGTCACCATATCACACGGCCGAGTCAACGACTTGTCCCTCACAATTTCAGATATGGTACTTGACACCAAATCCGAACTAACTCGCGGATTCTTCGATGTTCGGACATCCGTACCACAACTATGCACATCACTAAACCTCTTGATGTAGAAAAAACCATTTGCTCGTTGTGCTCTACAATGTATAGCCCACAAGCAGCCTCTCTCCTCCCGCAGCGCACACACAGCAGTAACTCTTGTTGTCTCATTCTTGACGTACGTAAACTGAAACCCACATTGGATGGCATACTTACATAAAACCTCACGAAATTCTTGTACACCTCCAACAAACCGTTGTCCCACATGCGTAATACCATTTGCCCACGAGACTGACAACAATACCTTCTCCTTATGGTAGCAAAATCTATGTACTGTATCAATTTCTTCCTCAACCCCCACACGCAGCGATCCCGAGCTATTTGACTGCCCAATATCACTTTTCAACTCAACCACAACTTCTACATGTTGTACCCCCATTGATTTAGCAAGTAAGAACATGTTTTGAAATTCATCCTCATTGTCCAAATCACACCTATTAATCCTAGGTAGTTTACAGAACAATGAAATAGAACCAGCAGACAACTCATCTCACTTTTCACACAAACACTCCACCAAACGAGAATAACACAATGCGCGGGCAACATTTATTACAGTTGTACTGCAACCATATGTACACACCAACATCATAAAGGTATCTATCTCCTGTAAAAACACAAAACCACAACAACGAACAGTAATCAAAATCGATATGAACATTCACATTGCGCAGAAAATAGATGACTATATGTACAGTTCAAGTGCTAATTCCATAATTCACATTAAGAGATGTGAATATTCACATCGATACATATACATATTCTTCGAATTATATCACCCACGCAGAGCCTCATAAAGCAAATATCAAAGTAAAATGACACCATCAACAATCTTCACACAACATTAATAAGATGTCAACATTTACATTGACACATATACTCTGAATTATATCACACACACAGAGCCTCATTAAGCAAACATCAATTTAAAATGAGAACATCCACATTCTTCACATATTCCACATTAACAAAATATAAACATTCACATTGATACATATACTCTCAATTATATCATCTAGACAAAGCCTCATTATGGATACATCAAAGTAAAATGAGAACTAAACATTCTTCACATAATCTGAATGAACTCCCCTCCACAGGACCACGTAAAATGCATATAATTGAAAAAACAGAGCATCCGATTCATATCAATCCAAAAATAGAATATCTGATCCATCATACGAATGAACATGTATTCATAACCAAATTGATACTAACCTTAATCACGCAATCCTACAATCGTCCAGAAACTGAAAAAAAAAACTGATTTGAACTAGTTACAGTTCAGCAAATATGACAACCGAACACCTTTCTCTTCGTCGTCTTCACTCGAAAATCACAGAAGCAGACTATAACAGCAAGAATGAAACACTAGCACATCCAAGCCTTGGAACAAGCATGCAAAATAGAAACGTATCCCTTCGAAATGGAATGGTGATGAAAAGCATAAAATAGAAACTGCCAAACTGAATCAGCGTGGAAACAGACACGTAATATGTATTAACACTGTACACATATATATATGGGGGCAAAATAGTCCAAGTAAACATAGTAAATTAGAAAAATGGACCTAATGGAATAAAAAGAAAAGTTTATGGGACTAATCAAGTTATAATATTCCTTTGTGGATCTAATGAGTTATAACAACTCTAAAATAGATTTATCAATAAAAATGTCAATATAAAATGTAATTTTAATTATTAATTTATTGTTTCGTGTTTGAATAACTGAGCACAATTTGCGGTGCAGCACATCTCCAAAACCACGTCGGTGTAATAAACTTCCCCTACAATTCTGCGCGTCTAAAATCATTTCAAAAAATAATGTGGTGGATGATTGTGATTAATATGAGTTTAGTTTACTTAGGGCAAAAATAATAGAAAATAAATTAATCATTTTGATTTCAATTTTTAGAATTTACTTTTCAAAAAATTTATATTTTACTTTTTCGTTTTTCATATTTTTTTTGCTAAATTTTTTTATATTTTAAGTAATTTTTTTTTAATTTGTAAACACATTTAACATAAATACACTTAAAAAGTATAATATTTGTGAAAAAAATATCTAAAAAATTCACTAAATACTAAAAATATAAATAAAAAAATAAAAAACTTCAATACGTTTTTCACATTTTTGTGTATTTATTAATTTTTTTAAATATTTTTTCACAAATATTATACTATTTAAATACATCTAAGTAATGTGCATCTAACAAAGTAAAAAAATTACTTGAAATTTTAAAAATATTCGCTAAAAACATAAAAATACGAAATAAGAAAAACAAAAAATTCAATTTTCAGAAAATTGAATTTAGAAAACTGAAACCAAACATACTAAATGGGAATGAAAAAAATAAAAATAAATTATAGTGTGTCCCCCTTTAAATTTTAGAATGTTTTCACTTTTTTTTTTAGTATCCAGGTGTTCAGATCAATTTATATGCACCTCGACTAATTTCGGGACTTAAACAAAGCGCCCTCTCTAAGTGGATCAGGCAAATCTCGAGCTCCACGTGAATCGGACAAATATCATATAGAGCCCGCAGGTGTGATCCCAAAGAACGAATTGCTCTTAATGAAAGTTAAATCTGAAAGTTAAAAGGGAACACACTCCTATATTTCCAAGGAGTGGTTTTCTTTCTTCACTTTGATTGAGTTTTTTTTTTTAAATTATAAATATTTTATGTACTTTATTATTTTCACATTTAATTTAATTTATTTATTATATTTAAAGTAGGGTTGTGCATGATTTGAATTATTAATCAGTCCTGCTTAGCCTAATTCAATAACCAATTTGCTCGGTTTAATTTGTTATATATATAAATAAGTCTAAGTTAATTTTTAAATTTATTAAATAAACTAGTCGAACTCAAGTTATAACATGATAGAGTTATTTATTATTTATTATTTATTTAAATAATATAAAATATTTTATATTTATATATTTAATATTTAATAGTATTTAATGAGCTCACTGGGTTTGATTACGGAGCAAAACATTTTATTGATTATTGATTTTTAATCGAGTTCATGTATGATTACTATTATCTTTAATCGAGTTCATGTATGATTACTGTACGGGAAAGAAATAAACCTTCTTGTATAATCCTGTTGATCAAGTCTGCGCTCCTCCGTACGACGTCGCTTTATCACCTGAAAACACAAACATGAGCTAGCCGGCGGGTGTGTGCTGGAAACCTCTCCGATGCCTAAGTCAGTAAGCTTGACAAATAGACAGAAGCTCTATGTATTCAGAAAACAAAGTTGTGTTACCTCTCCAAAGGTGATGTTTGTGAGCATTTATAGGTTTTACGTGGCACAATCCTAGTAGGACTTCTACTCCTCCATGCAGAGTCCTCCTAGGATTCATACACTTGAAAGATAATGTTTATCCCTCAACACCCCCCTCACTGCTTAAACCAAGTGAGATGGTTTTTACCATGGCCGAACTCCAACAGGACCGAGGTAATCATGGCTGTCCTGAGCCGTAGAGTAGGCCGAACCGTCCTTAGTTCGGTTCTCCTTTTCACTACTCCTTATCTCGATTCCTCATGTACAAAGAATGGTGTGGTTAGACCGAGCTACCGAGTAGCAAGGTTCTGAGCGGTCTAACCACAATACGTCACGACCGGGCTAACACTGAGACCGGTCTAACTTCAAAGCGTCTTAAAACCGACCAAACTCTAAGTCGCTTTCGGACCGGAGTAACTTTACATCTCTCTCGGGCCGGAATAACCTTACGGCTTTTTTACTCAGCTCTTAGTACTGTGGCCCATAACAACTCAGCTCGGCCCATTAGCCAGTTCGACCCAATTTTCATATAAATTACCCTCTCAATTGCCCCTTAATTCCATCTGCGTAGCATGATTGGGATTACCTGTTTTCCCAGCTGAGCTAAGGTTTTTTAAGCCTTTTCAGCCGAGCTTAAAACCCTTTAGCTTTTCCAACCGAGCTCAAGCAATTTAGTTTTTCCAGCCGAGCTAAAATCTTTTAGCCTATCTAGCTGATCTTAAAACCCTTTAGCTTTTCCAACCGAGCTCATTCCACACCGGGCTCTGTTTGTCTGATCAAAATGTCTCTTCAATCACAGCAACTGAATCGTTTCTCCTTCCCATGACACGTGGCACGCCCTTACTGGCCTATTGCAGCTGTCACGCCGCCCTCGTACTTCGCATAATTTGAACAGTTCCCTCATTTTGCCCCTTCTCTTTCCACAAAACAACCCTTTGTTTCTGAATTACTTACGCCATTCACTCTTTCTTCTCTCCTTTTGCCTCCATTGCTCTTCAACCTCTGAGTTCCTGTTCTCCATTGCTGCTGCTCTCATCTCCAGTTCTTGCCTATTCATCTAGTAAGCACTACACCTTTGTCTTGCTTTCCTTGTTTTCGTACTTTGTTTTGTGTGTTTTTGTAAAACATATATTCTTGCTCTACCATGTGTTTTCTAGGAAAAACTTCATAAGAACTTCATGAACTTCATGAAGTAATCTATAAAACAGTGTTTGATCCACAATTACCATATAACTGAACTAAAAAGTAGTTTGTAGTTAATGTCCTTCTATCAGACTTTAACCGAACTAGCACTCCATGTTGGTACCAGTAGTTTCAATAAGTCAACCACTTTTTGATAGACCTTAGCCGAGGTAAACAAGTCGAACTAAGTCCGAACGTAGCACTAAAACCTTATCTTTCGACCGAGCTAGGACTTTGGGGCTAAGCCAACTTTCTAAGTTTTTAGACCGAACTCAGAAAGCTGCCCCTAGAGGCTCAACCGGTCTGATTGAGCCTTTTATTTAACCGAGATAACGAATCGCTTGCCAAGACTGAGCTATCGAACCCCCTGCTCAATCCGAGCTACTAAGCATCTTGTTGAAACCGAGACAGAACCTGTAGCATCCACATAGCCGAAGTAGGACTCCTATTTTTGCTTTTATTTTGTAGCACGGTCCAATGATCTGTGCTTAACCCCTTTGTTTTCCACTTTGCAGACATAGGTTGCCCAGGCACTCCATTGCGCATCCAACCGAGCTACTGAGCAAAATTTTGCGACCGAACTAATTTATTCATAACTTATAAAATAAATGGGGAAGTATAGATTTTTAGTAAATACTCCGGGCGGTCTAGCCGAATTCCGAAAAGATTACAATATACCCGACGACGTCCACCTAACCTTAGCTGAAAAAGATGTTATACCTTTGGGAAACCAGGGCTTTGTACCTTTTACCCTTCTTTCAATAATAGAAACCGGGCTAAGATTTCCAGTCCAACCCCTTATTTGTGAATTCCTTAGGCAAACCAGACTATGCCCAACCCAGCTTTCCACCAACTCCTACTGTATAATAATGGGTATAGCCGAACTAAACCGCCAAGCAGGCATCAACCTCAGTCTAGCCGAAATCTTCCACCAGTATTCCATAGGTTCGAAGGAAGACGGCTGGGTGTACTATCTTAGAATACGTCGTCGTCGTGAGAAAATAATAAAAAACACACCGGATAAAGACTTGAATGATGACGATTTTTTCTGGGTGTCTGGGAACTTTGAGGATCACCAAGCCCAGATTCCTGACCGAAGTATTAATTGGAAAAAAGGAACACCTGGTATAACTACTTCGGTTTTCTTGCGTGCTTTACTATATTTCGGTTTTCTATTTTTCAGTCGAACTAATAGTTGTCTTCTTTCGTAGATTCTGCCCACCTCCAGTCTCTATATAGTTACCCAAATCTAGCGACCTTACGTGCCGCACTACGGTATCCAGAACGTAGTTGGGCCAAGTTGCTAAAGTTCGAACCGACCTATAGATGCAGCGGCCGCCGAAAAGCGAGAGTGACCGACTTTCTGCTAGAGGAGGCCCCCGAATCGGACCCAACCTTGCCAGAAATTAGACTAATCCCACTGACCGCTGAAGAAGAAATGGCCAAGAGAAACAGAGTCAGGGCCCTCTTGACCGAGACAAACAGGGCCGAGGTACCACCACCAAACCAAACTCAAGAGACCGTGGTGGCCCTTCCTTCTCAACAGCCTTCTTCATCACGCAGAACTAAACGCGCCCAGACTACCCAGACCGAACAATGGTTAGTTGATGAAGACGAAACCACCCTCCCACCGAGCCATCCACCGAGTCCGCAACCAGAGCCATCTGATCGAGCTACCTCCAAGTGGGCACCGAAGCTCACTTATCAGAACCAAGATATCGAGGAAACTGATTCGGTGGTTGCTGAGAAGGATCACATACTGGCCTTTAACCTTGCCAAAAGTGTGTGCCTTCCAAAGGATATGGAGCACCACAATCAGCTAAACACCGAGTTGAAGGCCATCCGGTCTTCAACAAAATCCATGATCCTAGTAGGTAGCACTCTCTTTTGCTTTTGTACCTTTCTAATTCTTCCTACTTTCTGCTCGGCTAAAAAGGAAATTTTCTATTCTATTGCAAGCCATCCAGAAGAACCACATCGCACACAAGCGGCTGTTGGAGCTCAGGAGAACATTAAGGGAGGCCATGGCAGAGGCCGAGGCCAAAACCGCTGAGCTCAACACAAGAACAAGTGAGGACGGCCGAGCTGGAGGCCGAGGTGACTTGTCTGACCGGCCTAGTTGCTTCGGCCGATGCTGACAGACAGAGAGCCCTAACTAAGATGAAAGACAAATATTTGCGGGAGCTTGCAAAACTTGAGGGTGTTAAAGACGCCGAAATAAATCTTTTAAAGAAGAAAGCTGAAGATGCCGAGGTGAAGGGCTTCAAGGAAGGCGAAGCTGCATACATCCAGCAGTGTGAAGCTGCGAAGGACTTGTTCTTCAAGTGCGGCTGGAGGGGTGCCGTGGAGCAGCTCGGTTGCGGTCCTGACACCGAGGTCCACAATGCTCCTCAGTATTTTATTCCGGCCTCACTGGCAGAGTATGCAGCCGATCTTCAGAAACAATTCCTTGAAGCGTCTGACGACGACGATGAAGAGAATGAGCCAACTGACACTCCGGTTGACAATGTTCCAGCTAATCAATCAGTTCAAGCGGCGCCTGTGGTTGAAGATCTGACCATTGAGCAACCGGCTGAAACCGAGCTCCAGGCCGAGACCGAGCTCCCAACTCAGATTGTAATTCTGTCTGAAACCGGACTTCGGGTTGATGCCGAGCTGGATACCGAAATAGATGACCTTTTTAGCTGATTTTGTATTTTTTCTTTTTCTTTTTTTTACTTCGACTTGTAACCGGGCTGGGAGCCCTTCCCTTGTAATTGCTCTGAACTTGATTAATGAAAATCATCTTTTCTGTTACAACACTTTTTTTCGGTTTGAACTGTATGTTTATACTTGTAATGACTTTTCCATGATCTTTTCACTTCCAACTGTTATCTCGGTTTAAATTCCTGTTTGAGCTTGCTTTCTAATATTAGTGTGGCCGAGATACTTTATTCTGGTCTCAACTGAGCAATCTGACTGAGCTTACTAGCCAACCACTCTTTAGCTGATGTCCTTACTTCGGCTAAAGAGTACTAAGAGTTGGTTTAATCCAGCCAACCACTCTTTTAGCCGATGTCCTTACTCGGCTAAAGAGTACTAAGAGTTAGTTTAATCCAGCCAACCACTCTTTAGTCGATGTCCTTACTTCGACTAAAGAGTACTAAGAGTTGGTTTTATCCAGCCAACCACTCTTTTAGCCGATGTCCTTACTCGGCTAAAGAGTACTAAGAGTTGGTTTAATCCAGCCAACCACTCTTTAGCCGATGTCCTTACTTCGGCTAAAGAGTACTAAGAGTTGGTTTAATCCAGCCAACCACTCTTTTAGCCGATGTCCTTACTTCGGCTAAAGAGTACTAAGAGTTGGTTATTCCGACCAAACGTCCTGCAGCCTGGATCCTTTTCCTGGGCTTCGGAGGGGTGTTGGTTTAATCCAGCCAACCTCTAAGTTAGTTTTTCCAACCAACTTAGAATAAAATGTTTGGTTATTTCGACCAAACGTCCTGCAGCCTGGATCCTTATCCTAGGCTTAGGAGGAGTGTTGGTTTAATCCAGCCAACCTCTAAGTTAGTTTTTCCAGCCAACTTAGAATAAAATGTTTGGTTATTCCGACCAAACGTCCTGCAACCTGCATCCTTATCCTGGGCTTAGGAGGGGTGTTGGTTTAATCTAGCCAACCTCTAAGTTAGTTTTTCCAGCCAACTTAGAATAAAATGTTTGCAATGTACCTAACTTCACTAAAACTAACTTTTACAGAGAACAACTTATGCTGAAAAGAATCGATTTGTTTTATTGAGGAAAGAAAAAATAACACATGTTTGATGGAGGAAAGCTAAAAATAAAATAACTTGAGATTGGCAGTATTCCATAGCCTAGGGATTGCTTTGCCGTCCTTGTCTTCTAGGTGGTATGCCCCTTTGCTTGCTAACCCAACCACTTTGTAAGGACCTTCCCAATTAGGCCCTAGCTTGCCATCTCCTAGCACCAGGGTGTTTCCCATCACTTTGCGCAGCACCCAATCTCCGATCTTGAATTGCCTTGGATGTACTGTTTTATTGTATTTCCTGGACAACTCTTGTTGATATGAGGCAATGTGGACTAGTGCTTTTTCTCTTCTTTCTTCGACGAGGTCGAGCTCTAATGCTATGGCTTTTCCATTCAAGTCGGGATCAAAATTTTCGCTTCGAATTGTGGAGAGGTCAACTTCCAGTGAGATTACTGCTTCCATTCCGTAGGCTAAGGAGAATGGTGTTTCTCCTGTTGATCGTCGAGGTGTGGTGCGGTAAGCCCATAAAACATGAGGAAGTTCTTCCGCCCACTTGCCTTTTGCCTTCTCTAACCTTTTCTTCAGTCCATCCAAGACAACCTTGTTTGATGCTTCTACTTGGCCATTTGCTTGAGGATATGCTGGTGTAGAATTGTAGAACTCTATCTTGTATTCTTCACAAAAGCTTCTAAAGATTTTGCCATCAAACTGGGTGCCGCTGTCTAATATGAGGGCTTTAGATATGCCGAATCTAGTAATGATATTTTGCCAGACGAACTTTTTCACATCTTTTTCCTTGATTGATGCCAATACTTTTGCTTCCACCCACTTTGTGAAGGAGTCTGTTGCTGTGAGAAAGAACTTCCTGTTGCCGGGTGCTGTTGGAAGTGGTCCTACTATGTCCAAGCCCCACATTGCGAAAGGCCATGGGCTAGTCAATGGTAGGAGTTCTCTGGCCGGCTGATGTATTTGATGTGCGAACTTCTGACATTTCTTGCACTTCTTCACATATTTCTCTAAGTCTGCCTACATGTATGGCCACCAGTATCCTTGCGAAATGGCCCTGTAAGCTAGCGATCTTCCTCCTTGATGGCTTCCGCACACCCCTTCGTGTATCTCATATAAGAATGCTTCTACTTTGCTGGGGTGGACACACTTTAGATAGGGTCCTGAGAACAACTTTTTGTATAATGCCATAGATGGAGAGAGCCAAAATCATCGCGACTTTGCTCTAATTTTGTTGGCTTCTTTCTTTTCTTCCGGTAAGATGCTGTCTTTTAAGAACAGTATAATGAGATCCATCCATGAGGGGCCTAATTCAGCGCAACATACCTCTTCTACTTCGGGGTCTTCAATGCTTGGCCTTGGTAGGTAATCAATTAGTAGTGGGTGAGGGATGGATGTATCTGCCATTGACGCAAAGCCTGCTAGTTCGTCCGCTCTGCTGTTTTCCTCCCTGCCAATCTGTTCTATCCTTACTACTTCAAATTTCTTGATTTCTATTCTGACCAATTCTTGGTACTTGGCCATCCTATCATCCTTTGCTTCATAGTCGCTAGAAATTTGGTTCACCACCAGCTGTGAGTCGCTGTAGACCATTAGTTCGGTGGCCTTTATATGGAATGTTGTTTTGAGTCCTGCAAGAAGTGCTTCATACTCCGCTTCATTGTTTGATGCTGGGAAGCCAAGGTTGATTGCTTGCTCCACAACCAGGCCATCTGGTGCGATGAGGACTATGCCAAGTCCTGCGCCATGTCGGTTGGATGCTCCATCTACAAAGAGCTTCCACATCTCTCCAACGAACAATTTCCAGCAAGTGGAGGGGTCAGATGATGTCGTGGGGTCAAGAATGTTGCCGGTGTTTTCTTCAAGGTCCATGCTTGCGGTCTGCCCCTTGCTATCTGATTGTACCAAGTCTTTATTTGTTGGTGAGTCTTGGTTCGGTGTAGCTTGGTTTGCTTCTTTCTTGCTGTCTTTAGTCTAGTCTGCCATGGGATCTGATTGAGTATCCTGCACCAGGGGTTGCGCTATTCCGGCGTCAACTTCTATCCCTGGTTTGGTTGTATCAGTCAGGTCGACTGGGTAGATATGATGACTTCCTGGGTGAATTCTGCGACAAAGTCTGCCAAAGCTTGAGCCTTTATCACGGTTCTGGGTTGGAACTTAATGTCAAATTGTCCCAACTCTACTGCCCACTTTAAGATTCGCCCAGAAAAGTTTGCCCTCTCAAATAAAGCTTTTAATGGGAAAGCTGTGAAGACGACTATGGTGTGGGCGTGAAAGTAGTGCGACAATTTTCTTGAGGCCATCATCAAGGCCAATGCCAGTTTTTCCAGTGGCAAGTACCTCGTTTCGGCTCCCAACAATGTCTTGCTGACATAAAAGATGGGCAGATGTTGGATTCCTTCTGCACGAACCAACACTGCACTAATTGCGTGTTGAGAGACTGCCAGGTACAAGAAAAGTTCTTCTCCAGGTACAGGGGTAACAAGTAGTGGTGGAGAAGACATATTCTTTCAAGCTTTCCAGAGCTCGGTCACATTCTTCATCCCACTCGAACTTGACTTTTAATGCTTGAAAAAATGGTCGTAGTCTGTCTGACGACCGGCTGATGAATCGATTGAGTGCAGCCGCCATGCCGGTGAGATGCTGTACTTCTTTCACTGAGTTTGGTCTCTCCAAATCCTGGATTGCTTTGATCTGGGAGGGGTCTGCTTCTATGCCCCGGTTAGTCACAAGGAAGCCCAGGAATTTGCCAGATCCTACTCCGAATGCACACTTGGATGCATTGAGGCGCAACTTGTGCTTCTTCAGGATCTCAAACATCTCGCCTAGGTCCTTGAGATGGTCATTCTCATCCTTGCTCTTGACCACCATGTCGTCGATGTAAGCTTCCATTGTTCTGCCTAACAATGGTTCAAACATCTTGGTAACCATCCGTTGGAATGTCGCCCCTGCGTTCTTTATGCCAAAGGGCATGACCTTGTAATAATACAGTCCTCTTGGAGTTGTAAAGGATGTGACCTCCTGGTCTAGTTCATACATGGCAATTTGGTGGTAGCCTCTGTATGCATCCAGAAAGCTAAGTCGGTTGTGCCCCATCGTTAGGTCTACCAGTTGGTCTATCCGTGATAGAGGAAAGCTGTCTTTTGGGCATGCCTTGTTGACTGTTTTATAGTTGACGCAGACACGCCACTTGCCATTTTTTTTTGGTACTATGACTGTGTTGGAGATTCATCTTGGGTAGTGCACTTCTTGAATTGCTCCTGTCTCCAGCAGGTTACCTACTTCTTTCGCCACTATCTCGGCATGGTGGAGTGCCGATCTGCGTGTGCGTTGGATGATTGGTCTGGCGGATGGGTGGACATTGAGTTGATGACAGATGAAGTTGGGATCAATACCGGGCATGTCGTATGGTGTCCAGGCGAACACTTCGATGTTAGAGGTCAAAAATTCCAACACCTCTAATGTCTCAGTGCTGGACAATGACGAACCGAGCAAAAAGAACTTATCTGGGTTCTTTTCATCTATTCTTACCTCTACCAAGTCCTTCACCGCTTTTTGATCAGCCGTTTTGCCGACATCTGCGAATAGCTCATTGCTCTCAGGTTCTTCCACCGAATGAACGTATCCTTTGGCAGTGCGACTGCCATTCACCGTGACGAAGCATTGCTTCGTCATGATCTGATCTCCATAGACTTCTTTAATTACCCCGGTATTGTTGGGGAACCGCATTACTTGGTGGTAGGATGACACCACCGATCGCATGGCATGCAGCCATGTTCTGCCCAAGATGATGTTGTATGTGGAGGGGACCTTCAATACCCAGAACTCCACTTGTTTCGTCACGTTTCCTGCTCTGACTGGAAGAATTATTTTGCCGACGGGCCATTCCGGCATGGAGTTGAATCCAATTAGGGGAGATACGGCAGGCGCCAAGTCTTTGTCTTGTAATTTTAATTGTTTAAATGTTTCGTAATACATGATTTCACATGAATTACCCTGGTCAATCAGAATCCGCTTGACGTCAAAATCCTTGACTCGGAGAGTGACGACCAGGGCATCATTGTGAGGGCAATATATCCGTTCCAAGTCTTTATCTGAAAAAGACATGACGTTTGTGGCCTCTGTCTTCCCCTTCTTGATGGCAGGTTGGGCACTTAGCACCTCTCTTAAGTGTTCAGCCTTTTTGATTGATCCCCTGAGCTCGCATACACGCTCAGGTTCAAAAACTCCATATATCACATTGATGATGCCTTGAGATGGGGCGTCGACTGGCATCCCGTTGGGGTTGTTATGGTCCTGGGGGGCTGGTTGCGTCCCTCCTTCAATGTATTTATCCAAGTGTCCTGCTGCCATCAACTCCTCCAGGTACTGTCTCAATGGCGTGCAATTTTCAGTGCGGTGCCCCTTTTCTTTGTGGAAGGTGCACGTGATCTTTCGTCATAGTCCTTCTACGCTTCCCCTAGTTTGGCTGGCCATCTGACGAAAGGCTCATCTCGTATTTCACTTAGAATTCGATAGATCGGTTTCTTGAAGACTGTGGTTATGGCAGTGCGGACTCTCAACCATCTTTTATCCTGGTCCTCTCCGTTGTCTCACCTGCCTCGTCCATTTCTGTTTGGACGGTCTACCGTGTTGACCTTTGCTGAGGCCTTCTTCTCTGGTACTGTGGTCGTGCCAGATTTTGTTTTGGCACGTGCGCCATCCTCTTCTACCCTGATGTGCTGATGCAATCTTTCCATCAAGGCTTCCATGGTGAGGGGTGGTGTCATGGTGATTGAGTTCCTTAGTCTATTCCCGACTGGAAGGCCTCTTTTGTACTGTGCAATGGCGAGATTGGTGGGGTAGTCCCCAATTTGATTGAATGTCTCCCAGTAGCGACTATTGTAGGGCCTTAATGTCTCTTTTTTGCCCATGTCGATGGAGAGTAGCTGGTCAATTTCCACCGGGGTTTTGATGTTTGTTCTGAACCTTGTGACAAACGCCTCCGCCAATTGCACCCAGGAGGCTATGCTGCATTCTAGAAGTTTTTCAAACCAAGTCAAGCCTAGATCACCAAGGCTTGATGGGAAGAGGATGCACATTAGAGCCTCGTTTCGCCGATATACCGCCATAATCTAGCGGAAGTGGCTTAGGTGAATGTAGGGGTCCATTTTTCCCTCGTACGTAGTGAATTTGGGCTGAAGGAAGCTTGTAGGTAGGGACGCGTTTTCAATTGCCAGAACGAACGGCGAGGTCTGCAGCCTTGCTAATGCTTTGTCCGTCGGCTCGTAGGCAGGGCGTGGTAATGGCATTCCAACCTCAACGCTTCCATGCGATCGAGGAGCCAATCGTTGAAGGGCAGAAACTTTGCGAGGGTCGCGCGCCCTAGTATCTTCCTTCAAACGTGCCCTTTCTTCTAGCATGATCCGCAAATCGGATGATTTAGGCAACTCCGTTTGTTTGGATGATGTCTCGTGTGAGTGCGAGGGTCGGTAGGTACTTCCCTCTGTGTAAGACCTCAATGATCTCGTTCTCTCAGACCTGGAGTAACGAGTTCTGGAGGTTCTAGACTGAGTATCGCCTGTCTTGAGACTTCTACTTTCCGCTTGTGATGGTGTGGAATATCTTCCACGGTCTTCTGAGCGGCGAGGGAGCGTCTTGTTTTGGCGCCCCTCTCCTGTCGCCACTCATTTTTCCTTCATCTGGCGCTTCAAGGCCTCCATGTCCGCCGCCATCTTTCTTATTAATTCGTCTTGCTCCTTCACGCGGTCCTCCAGAACTTGAGGATAAATCCTCCGCCTTTGCCTGTCAGGACTTTGTGAATGAGAGTGATGGGGGCTGTTAGTCTGCCTTTCCTTCGTATCCCTCCTGGAGTTATGTCGTTGGGGCTCCAAGTCCGCCATGGGAGGGATAGAAGGTAATCCTTCACGCCTTGCATCCCCATCTGGTGTTTGCCCGTCGATGGCGGACTGTGGTCATTCTTCATTGTGCGCCATTGTTCCTAAAGAGGTAAAGCTTGATCAAGAGGTTTTGTCCTGTCTGTTCTTCCCACAGACAGCGCCAATTGTACGGGAAAGAAATATACCTTCTCGTATAATCCTATTGATCAAGTCTGCGCTTCTCCGTACGACGTCGCTTTATCACCTGAAAACACAAACGTGAGCTAGCCGGCGGGTGTGTGCCGTAAACCTCTCCGATGCCTAAGTCAGTAAGCTTGACAAATAGACAGCAGCTCTGTGTATTCAAAAAACAAAGTTGTGTTACCTCTCCAAAGGTGATGTTTGTGAGCTTTTATAGGTTTTGCGTGGCACAATCCTAGTAGGACTTCTACTCCTCTATGCAGAGTCCTCCTAGGATTCATACACCTGAAAGATAATGCTTATCCCTCAACACCCCCCTCACTGCTTAAACCAAGTGAGATAGTTTTTACCATGGCCGAACTCCAACAGGACTGAGGTAATCATGGTTGTGCTGAGCCGTAGAGTAGGCCGAACCGTCCTTAGTTCGGTTCTCCTTTTCACTACTCCTTATCTCGGTTCCTCATGTACAAAGAATGGTGTGGTTAGACCAAGCTACCGAGTAGCAAGATTCTGATCGGTCTAACCACAATACGTCACGACCGGGCTAACACTGAGACCGGTCTAACTTCAAAGCGTCTTAAAACCGGCCTAACTCAAAGTCGCTTTCGGACCGGAGTAACTTTACATCTCTCTCGGGCCGGAGTAACCTTACGGCCTTTTTACTCAGCTCTTAGTACTGTGGCCCATAACAACTCAGCTTGGCCCATTAGCCAGTTCGGCCCAATTTTCATATAAATTACCCTCTCAATTGCCCCTTAATTCCATCTGCGTAGCATGATTGGGATTACCTGTTTTCCCAGCCGAGCTAAGGTTTTTTAAGCCTTTTCAGCCGAGCTTAAAACCCTTTAGCTTTTCCAACCGAGCTCAAGCAATTTAGTTTTTCCAGCCGAGCTAAAATCTTTTAGCCTATCCAGCTGAGCTTAAAACCCTTTAGCTTTTCTAACCGAGCTCATTCCACACCGGGCTCTGTTTGTCTGATCAAAACGTCTCTTCAATCACAGCAACTGAATCGTTTCTCCTTCCCATGACACGTGGCACGCCCTTACTGGCCTATTGCAGCTGTCACGCCGCCCTCGTACTTCGGATTTCCGTCAGACGATTATCGGAGACTCACCAGAATATTTAACTTCACCGAGAAGTCGCTGGAATATCATCGAAAATTCACCGGAGTATCGCCAGAATGTTTTGAACGTCACCGAAAGTCATCAGAATGTCTAGAATATTCGCTGGACATTAAGAATATCACCAGAGACTCATCGGAATGGTTAGAATTTTGCCGAAAAAAGAAGAAAAATAAGCTGAGAAATTAAAGTGAAAAAACATAGAAAAATGTGCTAAATATCAATAAACTGAAAGAAGAAGAAAAAATCAGAGAACAACAAATAACAACAATGAAAAAAAAAATTATTTTTAATTTTTGTAGGGTTTAAGCAAATAATTTTTAATATTGATCAATTTGAAAAATAAGTTTTGAAACTGTAAAATGTTACACTTTCAAAGTATGATTCTATTAAGTATTTATCCTTATTAATTAAACTGAAAAACATGTTATAAAACTGTAAAATTTTATAGTTCTAAATAATGATTCAATTCAGTACCAAAAAAATTGAAACGATAAAATTTTACAATTTTCACCACATGTAATTAAAACTCGAAAGTAACTTGAAAATTTTCTCCATTATAACAGGAAAATAGAAGTATATAGTACAAAAAAAAGTATTAAAACTGAGAGATTGAAGAAAAGAGACAAATACAGAGAAATGTTTGTGATTCGGCAACTATTTTTTAGTTTAGATCTAGTCATATCTAACGTAGATCTACTCAGATTTGACGTAAATTTGAGTAAATCTACATTACTTTTGAATAGATCTACTCATCTTTTTCATCGGAAAACTCATCTCTTTCGTCGTCGGTAAGCACAAAGCATAGAGTTAGTGCTCGGTGGTTGCATATGAACTTCAATTAATGGTGGTCACTAGTCACTACTAATTGTAGATTAGAAGGAGAGAGAAAAAAAAGGCATGGCCGTGGTAGTGGCTAATATCAGAGAAAAAAAGATACAAAAAAGAAGCAAGATATAAGAAAAGAGGAATGGGTATAGAAATTTTGATTCTATCTTAAAAAATTTTAGAATTAAATAAAATATATCATTTTCACAAAGGACTCGCGGCTCATGACCTCACAATGAAATAATGTTACATAACCATTAGCCCAGGCCCAAAGACGCTGGTCTATTCACCTCTTGAACGGCTACAAAACCATTAGGCCCAGGCCCTGGCCCTGGCCCAGGCCAAGGCTCTGGTCTATTCACCTACCTCTCTCTCTCTCTCTCAGGGTTTAACGTCGTCTCTCTAGGGTACACTGTAGCTTCTCCATCTCTCGTAAATCGTTGCTTATAGCAAACCCTAGAAGCTTAAGCAATGAAAGTCAAAGTAATATCGCGTTCAACAGATGAATTCACTCGCGAACGAAGTCAGGATCTCCAGGTGAGCCTGTCTAATCTTCATACACTCTCTCTCTAGAATTCTGCAATTCTCTCTCTTCCTCTGAAATTGAATTTTGCTTTGTAATTGAATTGCATTAGCGAGTATATCGGAACTTCGACCCAAATCTGCGAACGCAAGAAAAGGCAATCGAATATGTCCGGGCTGTTAACGCAGCTAAATTGGAGAAGGTAACTAGAAAGTTCATTTTTCAGTTCATAATGTGTTTCAATACACATGTATGTGTATAATTGTGGTGGGTTGATTTTATTAGTTGGGAGAGTAATTGGTTTCAATTTGGGCATTAATTAGATATTTGCAAGGCCATTTGTTGGAGCAATGGATGGGCATGTAGATGCCGTCTCGTGTATGGCCAAGAACCCGAATCACTTGAAAGGAATATTTTCTGGTTCTATGGATGGAGGTATCGTTTGTACATTGTTATTTTAGTTAAATTCATGCCCTTTTAAAGATTAACTTAGTTGAATTTTTTATTTGGAGAACAATGGGTTAATGAATTTGCTGTAGTTGGTCCAATTTTAATTCTATTCTCCAAGTTCATAAAAGCAAGGTAAGGTCATTCTGTAGGCCATGCGACTAGCATATCCAAAGTAAATTATTTGCTTTCAAATCAGGAAATACTTAGGTATTAGTAGTTCAGAAGATGCTTTGCTTAATATGTTAATTGATATGTTAAAAATAAAAAATGAAGAAACTATTTTTTGTCACCAAAAATTTATGTCCAGCAATAGTTTACTTGTTTGCTTTAGTTGTACATCTTAAAGGAGACTACAAATTTTCGTTCTTTGAATAATCTTATTCATGCTATAATTGTGTCAGTTAGTTTAGATTGCCAATTTATGCCAATAAACATGGTTCTGTTTGAGGGAATTTTAACATTTGAAAATATATACGTTGCTTACTTTTATGCTTCTATTCTTTTGTTATGTTTGCAGACATTCGGCTTTGGGACATGGCTTCAAGGTATTCTTACACAGCATCCAACTACATATTCTGATAGTGATTGAGTGGGATGTTGGTTTGGATGTCTCATTTCCTTGCTTTCTTAAAATCTGCACATTCATCCTTTGTGTGTGTTTATAAGTGTTATTAGAAGGGGCTAAAGCAATCAGTTACATCATTTTCTGTCTTGCTTTCTTTTTGCGTTTTAAATTTTCCTTGACAATGAATGATTACTGTGGACCTGTTTGGTAACCATTCAATTTTCAGTTTTCAGTTTATATTTACAAAAATTTAAAAAATTGTCTTAAAAACTTGTTTGATAATTTTTTTAGTTTATAAATGGTTGTCTCAGTTTATAAATTTGAGAAAAAAAACTCATTTTGAGTTTACGTTTTTAGTTTTTAATTTTTTTTTTCAAATAATTTTTTTTTCAATTAATTTTTTTACAAATATTTTTTTAATTAATTTTTTTTCAAATAATTTTTTTTTTCAACTTATTTTTTTTTCAATTAATTTTTTTTCCAAATATTTTTTTTCCCAATTAATTTTTTTTTCAATTATTTTTTTAAGTCATAAATAATAAAAATAAATATAAATATTTTAGGCTTGAACAAATATATTTTTTAGTTTATGTTTTTAAATTTTTTTAAACATTTTATTCAAACTAAACGAGTTTATAATTTATGTTTTTCTAAAAATCAACAAAAACCAATTTATAAAATTTTTGTAAACATAAACCAAAAACATAAATGTTACCTTTGTACCTGATACTCCAAGGTTAATTTTGTTTTTGTTTTTATTCATTGAAATGTCAAAAGATGCTTTTTGGTGCATAAATCACTTAAAGAAAAATCTAGCTTGCCTTTGATGCATATGCATGCAAAAATTGTTTCACAGTCAGTGGTTCTATTCAAAATTCTATGCCTAGATTTGATTTCAAATTTTGGTCCTGGTAGGCGAGTCCAGGAAAACAAACTCAGGTTGTCTGGTAATTTATATAATGGAGATAGTTGAATTTATATTACTTCTTCTAGTATGATAGAAGTGCATTATGCATAGTTACAGTTATAACGTTGATTGCCATTATGTTTTGAAACAATATAATATGAAATCTGCTAGATAATATGGTTGTGCATGTTATATGTCTGGCTCAGAACCAACATAAACTTTTTTTTGCCACCATAGCCTGTCACATTTCTGTATGATGTGTGTCAGCTGATTGCGGAATGAACCTGCATGATCCTGGTATTCTTTTTTTAATTGTTTGTTTTTATTATAGATATATATATTTTTTTCTGGTTTTGTATGTATTTTATTTTAATATTTTAAGAAAGAGTTTTATGTGTATGTGGTTATGTTTGTTTTGGTGTTTGATTCTGTTTTATAAAAATAAAGGCGAACAGTTTGTCAGTTTCCTGGTCACCAAGGTGCTGTACGTGGGTTGACAGCATCAACGGATGGACGTGTTCTTGTATCATGTGGAACTGATTGCACGTAAGGCAAAATTTGTTTGATGCAACTTCGATTTTGATGTATGAAATTACAGTTATGCTTGCATTTATTCATAGACAACAATCTAAAAGTGGACCTTTTTGTTTCAGTGTCAGACTCTGGAATGTTCCTCTTGCTAATGTTATGCACTCAGATGACTCATCTGATAATTCTGCTAAGGTTAGTGGCTTTTCTAAGCAAAATGTACCCATCTTATGCAATAGAATGACTGATTATGCCATTCCTTTGACTGAACAATTACGTTACATACTTTCAGCCATTGGCGGTTTATGTTTGGAAGAATGCATTCTGGTATGGTTTATCACATTACTATATCACTGAAATATGTTCAATTGTCAATATTTGTCTCCTTTGGTTCTAAACCTTCCTATACATCTTTGTTTTTTAGGGCTGTTGATCACCAATGGGAGGGTAATATCTTTGCCACAGCTGGAGCTCAAGTAGATATATGGGATCATAATAGGTTTTAAACTCTACTTGTTTTGATTCTTCTTAACTTCCTGAATTTTTTCTACTTTTACATGCTATTTTTTCTCATCGTAAATAGGTCCCAGCCTGTGAATAGCTTTGAGTGGGGAAAAGACACAGTTATATCTGTTCGATTTAATCCTGGAGAACCAAATATCTTGGCCACATCAGCTAGGTATGCATGGCATTACAATCCCTAGATTTTAGTGGATGGTTTGAGTTCTAAAATTGCATTCTGAATTTATAAATATTTCAGTTATGTTGCACCTTGACAATTCCTTATTGTTTCTTGTCCCTGTGTTCTACTCGAATCTGATGTACAAGCTTTATTGCATGCTAGATTTTTCTGTATTCACTATGGTTTTTATAGTAGTAGGCATTTTTGTTTCGGAAGGAAGAGAGCGTTGCCATATTGACTTGATTCTGCCTAAAAAGATCAATGTTGTGCATTTTTATTAGTAATGCTTGAAATTTGAGAATCCCTTTTTTTGATATGCAAATAGATTGGTGTTGATAACCATGTATTTAAATTTCTTTTGGCATATGAGTTGAACAAGTAATACAAGGAAATTAACATAATTGTTTCCAAGTGCTATTGTTTCCTAGATGGTAAGTCTTACCTTGTTAGGAAATCAAAGGTGGGAAGGCACATGTTTCGTCATGCTTTCATGACTTATTGGACTGCTTTTTTATATAATTTCTTTTATTGTTTATATAGTTTGTGAATATTATTTATTTGTAAAGCTGTCTGTGGGAGCCGAATAATAGCGAACGCAGGTAGGCCGAGTACATATTTAGACAATCGGTGCATATTATACTCGCCTCCATCTTGTACGTTTTGGATGCCGAATATTTTAGTCGGCCATAAAGCCAGTTGAATGAGGGGCCGATTGGAAGTTGTAATACAACGAAAGAAGGGCCGAGTGAGCAATCACACGACGGATTAATAGTGGGCCCTATCCTGAGGACTAGGAGTGTATATAAATAGAAGAACAACAACCAAAGAGGGGTATGTGAGAACTAGTGCGCTTAACTTAAGATACAAGCAATCGAGAGAGTATATACTGACTTATCTGTCGGAGTGCTAATTCCGGCACCCCCGACCGGAGTATTCATTCATTTTCAGGTTACTAGCTGAGGATCTCGAGTGCCCTATTGGATCCAAAGAGTGTTTCCAGAACCATTTCCCCACAATTGGCGCCGTCTGTGGGAATACTCAAGCACATCCATGGCGGGCGTGACGGAAGATCCTCTGGTAGTCGCTGGCGACCCTACGCCACAAGACGAAACCACTCCAAGCAACATGCTTGGGCCAGAGACTATTACCGCAAGAGGGTCTTGAACTTCGATTCACCCTCGCCATCAGCACATGAGGCAATGCAAGCGATTATGGGGCAAGCGAAGCAAAACGAACAAAGGTTGGAAAACATGATGGCTGAGAACGAGTGCCTTCAACAAGACTTGGCCTTGGAAGTGGCAAAATCCCAACAACCCGCGCACCAAGACTCAGGATGACCTCTGAGAAAGGATGGTCGACGATCTCGAATTCGGAGACATGATAGTGGCAGTGGCTCTGACTTATCATCCCTAGAATCTACAAAGAAGGGACGAGTCAACATCTCCAGTTCTTCTGAGGGAAGTAAGCGTGCACAGAAGAAGCGAAGAAGAAATGATTCAGATGAAGAGGATCAGCATGACCCCTTTGTACGACGGATTGCAAGGGCAGCGCTACCCAAAAAGTTCAAAGCATCGTCATTCACCTTGTATGATGGTAAATCAAACCCCACCGATCACATTCTCTATTACAAGCAAGCCATGACGCTTTATGCAGATGACGAGATCCTCATGTGTCAAATATTTTCGAGCAGTTTGGGACCACTAGCTGTCAAGCGGTATTATAAATTGGAGCCGGCATCGATCAAGAGCTTTCACCAACTCCAAAAATCCTTCAGGGTAAGGTTCATCACTAATGAGGTCCAGCCGAAGCAAGCCAATTCTCTGTGGACAATGCAAATTCAACGGGGGAAAACCCTTCGTGCGTATTCGGCGCGGTATTGGGAATGTTTTAATCTAGTAGATGATGCCTGCAATGACTCCATGGCCATTACCGCCTTCAAGATGGGGTTACATTCAGACAGTGCCCTCCGCAGCTCTTTGACCAGATGGCCCCCAAAAACGGTCTGGTCGTTGATGAAAAAAGTTGAGGAATATTGCAAAGTAGAAGATGATGCCCTCCGGGTCAAAGACGGGCATAAAGCCACTAAGTCGGCCTCGCCTGAAGTTGTGCAGTCGATAAACGTTGTACCACCACGGAGCCCTGAATCACGGAATCGGGCTAAACAAGATATAAGGTGGGATTCGCGCCGATCAAACGACCAATGTCTACACTGAGCTAATAAGCAGCTTCAAGTGGATAATAGGTGCGCAAGGCGCGCCGTCAAGAAATACACGGAGTTATCGGAGCCGATCAGTGTGGTTATGGCTAAGGTTCAACACCTTCCGTTCTTCAAATGGCCATAAAAAATGATGGGACCTCCCGACAGGAGAGATGGGATAGGCGGTGCGAATATCACAAAGATCACTGTCATGATACCGACAGTTGCTATGCTTTGAAAGATCACCTTGAGGAGTTGGTACAAGACGGTTGACTCCTGCAACACGTCCGAAAGAACAGCTCAACCAAAATAGTTGCCCTACGGCAGGATTCACCTGTGCTCGGAGTCATCCATATGATATACAGCCTGTCGACAGTCCCCGCCGTGCATGCAATTCAGTCCCATCCAGGCCCCCAAAAGCAAATCACTAGTAAAACGGCCCCATGAAGCTCTGAATATTACCTTTGACGATTCTGATTTGATCGACGTAACACTCCCCTACATTGATCCATTGGTCATCGAACTACGCGTAAACCGATTCACCGTTAAACGCGTTCTCATAGACCAGGGGAGTACTTCGGAGGTTATGTATTACAAGACCTTCACCAAACTCGGATTCGCCGAGTCGGACCTGTCTCTAGCTCCTTATCCATTATTTGGCTTCAACGCTAATCCAGAATACCCGTTGGGCAAAATCACACTACCAGTTCGAGCGGGCTCCCGAACAGTGGATGTGGAATTCTTAGTCGTCAAGCTGCCTTCGACGTATAATCTTATCATGGGACGAACTTGGCTGCATGCCATACATGCCGTGCCAAGCACTTATCATCAACTGCTCCGCTTCCTGACTGAACGCGGCATTGAACAAATCCGTGGTTCCTAGAAATCGGCACAAGCATGTTATCTTTTCGCTGCAAAGACACTAAGAGAGCTGGAGGTGAATTCTATTGAGGTGCCGGGTCGCGAGAGCCTCGACGATGTTGGATGGCTCCCAAGTGAAATGGCCACAAAAGCCCTGGATCGAGTTGAAATTGATGGGGACCCTGACAGATTTTTCATGGTCGGCGCCTCCTTGAATAAAACTGACAGGCAGTAGCTAATTACCTTCTTACTTGGCAACCTTGATGTATTTGCATGGTCGCCGTATGAGATGCCGGGGGTAGATTCATCTGTTTCTCAGCACCGTTTAAATGTTGACCCCAATGTAAGCCGATTATTCAGAAAAGTCGGTGGTCAGCTGCAGAACACACTGCTGCCGTTGTCGAAGAAATTGACCGGTTGCTTGATGCTGGAGCAATTCGGGAAGTGACCTATCCTATATGGCTGTCGAATACTGTAGTGGTAAAGAAAAAAAATAGGACTTGGCGTGTCTGTGTGGACTTTACCGATTTAAATAAAGCTTGCCCAATGATTGTTTTCCTCTCCCCAAAATTGACAAACTTGTAGACGCCACGGCACGTCATCAACGTATGAGCTTCCTTGATGCCTACCAAGGCTACCATCAAATCGCCATGCACCCGGAGGACCAAGACAAAATTGCATTCCTCACCCCAAGAGGAACCTATTGCTAGAAGGTTATGCCTTTTGGGCTGAAGAATGCAGGGGCAACTTACCAAAGACTAGTCACCGCCATGTTCAAGGAGCAACTTGGCCGTACTATGGAAGTGTACATTGACGATGTGGTGGTTAAGTCCAAAGAAGAGCAAACTCATCTAGCCGATCTGGAGGAGACATTCGGCATTTTACCCAAGTACAAAATGCAGCTGAACGCTTCCAAGTGTGTATTTGGGATTGGATCCGGCAACTTCCTTGGCTATATTGTCAACCACCGAGGAATCGAAGCCAACCTGAGGCAAATCACAGCAATCTTGGAACTCGGCTCCCCTCGATCGGTGAAGGAGGTTCAAAAGTTGATGGGGATAGCCGCCGCACTCAACAGGTTCATCAGTCGTTCCACAGATTGCTGCCGACAATTCTTTCATACCCTACGGTAGGGTAAGGCTTTTGAATGGACCTCTGATTGTGAAGCCACTTTCAACGGTCTGAAGACCTACCTCCGATCAGTTCCACTCTTGACAACACTTTCGGCAGGTGACTCGCTTATTTTATATCTGGCAGTCTCCGACCGGGCCGTTAGCGCCGTACTGTTAAAGGAAGTGCTTGGGGAGCAACGGCCAGTGTATTATGTGAGCAAGGTAATGGTTGATGCCGAAACACATTACCTTCCGTTTGAAAAACTCATCCTAGCCCTCGCCATGGCAGCAAGAAAACTGATGCATTACTTTCAGGGGCATACTATTGGGGTACTAACGGACTATCCCCTCCGGGCAGTACTCCGCAATGCAGAAGCGTCAGGGTGCGTTTCAAAGTAGGCTCTTGAACTCGACCAGTACGATATTCAGTTTCTACCTAGAACCTCAATCAAGGGTAAAGTGCTTGTCGACTTTATTACCGAATTCACTGGGGGTCTTGCCGACTTGAAGTCTGATCAAATTCAACTTAAGCCGAACTGGAAAATTTATGTTGGGGACATTTGGCAGTTGTGCTGTGATGGATCATCTAATCAACGTGGCAGCGGAGCCGGAGTAGTGATCATGGCTCTCGACGGAGCAATAATTGCAATAATTGAGCAGGCTGTCAAATTCAGCTTCGAAGCATCGAACAATGAGGCCGAATACGAAGCCCTGCTAATCGGCTTGCGGAACGTACATCTCCTGGGTGCTCGGCGTTTGCTTATATTTTGTGATTCAAAACGTGTGATCAATTAACTAAAGGGGGAGTACGCGGCCAAAAACGACCGTATGGCCGCTTACATGAAAACGGCAAATTCCTTGCTGGCAAAATTTGATCATCATGAATTGAATTCCCAGCTGCCTCAGACAACGACTATCACGTCGTCAACACGCTTGCCAGAGTTGGCCAGCATAGTCACTAGGTGATGATCGGTATCTTTGGCTCTGAGAAAATAGTGCCCCAGTCGGCTAGTAGACTTGGCTAGGGCATAACAATGCCGAATTGCAGGTATGCCTAAGTTAATCCTAAGACAGCGGTTTAACTCTGCAATCCCCATTATGATGCGGAAAAAGTTCACGTTACGCTGGGAAGGAATTAGACCCCAGTATCGAAGGACAGCTCTTAAAAATGGGTGAAGGGGAAAACGGACTCCGCCCTCAGCAATCGATAGGAGAGGAAAGATGATTGTACTCTCATCGGTCCTCTCCATATCAGTGGTGCTGTCTACCATGAGTGACAGATGGACGTCGTCGGGGATGGAATAATGGCGTCTGAAGTCGGAAATTCGATCTACAGAAAGGAGCTCTTTCAAATTTTTTGCCATCACAGCCAGCCTAAGGATTATGCAAAAATGAAAGTAAACAAGGAAATGGTATTGGGAGTGAAGGAGAAGAAAACTTACAGGACGCAGAAGGTATAATGAGAGACGAGGAAATTGCAGAGGTCGCGAAATGAAGGAGTTGAACTAGAAGGCGAGCCAGAAACTTCGAGTATTCAGAGTATACATTCGAAGAGACAAAGTTTTAAATTACATTAAATGGAGGACGTGTGCGAAGAGGCGGGAATTTGTAATGATGACTAGAAAACGTGTGCATTTTGACACACGTTGGAATGAGGTTAACTGCCGAATTTTTGACTTTTCAAGTTCGAAACCTAACACACCGACTAACTAGTGCTAGTGGGGTGTTTGGGGAGCAATTGTGGGAGCCGAATAATAGCGAACGCAGGTAGGCCGGGTACACATTTAGACAATCGGTACATATTATACTCGCCCCCATCTTGTACGTTCTGGATGCCGAATATTTTAGTCGGCCATAAAGCCAGTTGAATGAGGGGCCGATTGGAATTTGTAATACGACAAAAGAAGGGCCGAGTGAGCAATCACACGACGGATTAATAGTGGGCCCTATCCTGAGGACTAGGAGTGTATATAAATAGAAGAACAACCAAAGAGGGGTATATGAGAACTAGTACGCTTAACTTAAGATACAAGCAATCGAGAGGGTATATACTGACTTATCCGTCGGAGTGCTAATTCCGGCACCCCCGACCGGAGTGTTCATTCATTTTCAGGTTACTAGCTGAGGATCTGGAGTGCCCCATTGGATCCAAAGAGTATTTCCAGAACCACTTCCCCACACTGTCAAACTTGGGGTCCATAGTTGTTGGTGTTTGATGAAACGTGTATAGGATATCGTTTACTTAATGGATTTTTTCAATCACTTTGCCATTTCAGATGACGATGTTATATAGACTTCTGTAAATTGTAATTAATTTGAAGTTGTTATTTGGTCATTATGATCTTTTGATGCTCCAATCACTTTACTCAACACTTTGTTTTGTTTTCTTTTGTAGCGATCGTAGCATAGCGATATATGATTTGCGAATGTCATCACCTGCAAGGAAGCTTATTATGAGGGTAATTATGTACTTTATTCCCAGAATTTTAATCCAGTCTTAAAGATTTGTCTGACAATCTAAGTGTATCTGTTTGTGTAATATGCCTGCCAATGTACTTATGTGGGAAGATAAGCAAAAAGTGAAGCTTTAACAATAAACTATCTATTGCTTGTTTTATTGTTTTCCCCTGATAATTTAATGTATGTAGAATATGTTTCAAGAAATTGTTGTGTGGGAATTTAATTGATGAACATAGCTGATAGTAACTTAGTAGTAACTGGAAGTATGTGATAGATTCAATCTTTGAACAGGTTTCCATTACTCAAACTTCAGAGAAATTGTAGATTTCAATTGCTGACCAAAAAAGAAATTGTAGATTTTCAATAATGGATGAAAGTTTAGTTATTTGGTTAACCAAATTCCCACAAATAGTGGTTCTTGTTGGAAGGTACTGCCCAAGGAAAGGAAAAGATTACTTCCGGATCAGGGATAATAAGTAAAATTGAAGCAAGATAAAATCGTATATCAAAATGACTTCTGGTAGCACCGAAAGGATCAAAACTACATTTGTAAGTTGACAATTTTTCTGGATAGGTTGAACTATTAGAAGCAAATGGAAACGGGTGTTAAAATTCTAAAATGTTTTGTCTTCATAGAGGAATTGCAGTTAATGCTTCTTATGCTTCTCTTAATAAGAATTTTTGTTCAGCAGTGATTCATGATCCTGTTATTATTCAACAATGACAAAGTAGTACATCTCAATCGGAGAAGCAAAGCTTGTCTTGATGATATGAATATTTTTAACCAAAATGCTGTGTCCTTTGTGAAATGACTGAGTTGTCTTGGTGGACAACCGCTAAGTGCATAGGATGTCAACACTAGATCCACATATCTGTAAACCATAGCCTGCCTTTATCTGTTAATTATTTTCAAGATGTCTCCTATGATATTTGAAAGCTCCTGAGGATGACAAATGGTGTTTAGTTTTATGGGGCAAGGGAGTTGGCCCAAAGGATCATGTGGCTGGGTTCAATCCTCAGCATCCCCTTCCCCTTCCCCTTAGATCAGACTCTTCCAGTAACCAAAAAAGAAAGCTCCTGCAGACCTGTTTAATGTTATAAATTATAAAGTAGTTTAGAAGATTACTATCCCTTTCCCATTTTTTTTATTTATTTTTAAAAAGAAAAAAATTTATAATAGAAGGTGAAAGAAATGTTCTAAACCTCAAAAGTAGCATGGGTAGTTGAGAGTTGAGCAAGTGATGGCTTTGGAACCATTGTTGTAGGTTTGACTGTCCCTGGGCTTATTATATGCACTCAGCATCTGTGTGATAGTGTAATTGGTTAGGACACCTTGGTATAACCCAAAAATAGCCTCCTTAACCTCAATTATGTAATTTTCCTTGTGGCCACCTGAAAAAAAGGTAGAAAAGCACAATTTAGTGCTAGTCTACTAGATCATCAGCTATTAGGTCAAATCGGATACTGCAATGCAGGTCATGCAACCATTTATATATGCAGTAAGGTAACTCAGATTCTGCAATAATTGCTTCTCGTTTGGAATTTTTTTTTTTCTTTTCTGAGCCAGATATCTCTGTCAGTTGTATTATATCAAGATTATCAAAATTTAAGCATGTAAAAAGGTGTAGAAGATGTTCATGTACAAAGTCTTAAGATTCTAAAGGGAAAGAACCTAAGCACATGCATTCCTGCATTTGCGATTTTGTCATCTAGTTTGTTGAAATTTCTCTACAATTCCCTTTTGACTGAAAAATATAGCTGGCTGGTAAACTATGTATGCTTAAATATGTATACTTAGTGATACTGAATATTTGTTTAAAATGGCTGCCCAATGGCATCTCTATATTTCAGAATGTCTTATTTCCTGCATTGGTTGCTTATTTTTAGCCATTCAAATTATTTTGGTGTTAATTACACGGATACCCTCTCAACTATTACTAAATATCACTTTACCTTTCTCATCTTCAAAATCGTACACTTGGACCCTCTCAACTATGAAACTGCATTACTTTCAATCCCTCTAGAAGGGGTGCATTTGTACAGGTCTAATTGTTCTGTTTTCAAGTTGAGAGGGGTAAACTGATATGTGGTAATAGTTGAAGAAGTGTCTCCGTAATTAACGCTTTGTTGTTTTTGATGAGTCTAACTTGTATGTTCTTAATGCAGACAAAAACTAATTCTATAGCTTGGAATCCCATGGAGCCAATGAATTTCACGGCTGTAAGTGCAACAGTTGGAAGCTCTTTTAGCCAAAAGTCATTTATTCATATACTTCATCACAGATTCACAAGGCAATTATCTTTTGGCATCATTGGTTTGCGATTTTGGACAATTTTGGGTGGGAGTCAAAGGTTGGATACTCCATGAGGGGATTTAAATAAATTATTCCCCACTTTTTTGGGGGGGTTCAAACGGTAGGAGATTATATGCATATGAGGAGAATTACATACAATTGGACAATCACAGTCCAACACAAATCTATCAGCCCAACAACTAATACAAATCACCAACACAAGAAATTGGAAAGAGCCCATAATGGGAGGAAATAAACTCAATACAACAAAATCCCCATAATGGGGAGAAATAATTCATTTTTGCTTTTGGCAAGAATTGACCCCTTGACCTCCCAGTTGGGAGCTTGTAGGGGTGGCCAACTGAGCTAGCCCAGTGGGTTTATTCCCAGCTTATTCAATTGGCTAAGATACCTTGATAGAAGCCCTTGTGGTTCTTTTGCTTGGCCCTGGTAAGTGGCAACTTGTCTCGAGTCCCTAGATTGAATTGCATGCCCCTCCCACTGCTTGGAAACGCAAATTAGAACTGGATCAGCATTTGATGTTTCTTTCTGTCTGAAATGCTGTGCATTGTTTTGACTTTATAAGCATGCAAAAGGTGAGATGGGAACAATTCTCTGACCTTAGTAGTTTATGTTACGCTTTGGGTACGCACCATATTTGATTTTGTGAACTTCTAGCTTCCTGTGTACGAAATTCCTGTTCTTCTTGTTTATGCTCTTCTATTTTATATTAACACAGGCAAATGAAGATTGCAATTGCTACAGCTATGATGCTAGAAAATTAGAAGAAGCTAAGTGTGTGCACAAGGACCACGTTTCTGCAGTGTAAGATGGCAGAGGCTAAGTTCTTGAATTGTGCTGTCATGTATTGTTCTCTGTTTTAGAATTGTATCCTTCTAGAAAATCATCTATGTTTATCCTTGTACTTTTTACCCCGACAGGATGGATATTGATTATTCTCCAACTGGTCGTGAATTTGTAACCGGATCTTATGACAGAACAGTAAGTTCTCACTCAGTCATTTGTTGGGTCATATATGTAACCCCTTTTAACTTTTTCATAGCATTAAACAGAAGGGCAGTGTTCTGATTCAGCTTCATGCTATGCAGATAAGAATATTTCAATACAATGGTGGCCACAGCAGGGAAATCTACCATACCAAGAGAATGCAAAGGTATGCTTCGTTTCTTTTCGTGATCAAACTTTATGCTTTGCTTTCTTGTCAATGTTGTCATTGCCTCTGACATTGGCTTCCTAAACACTTAAATATTGTGACCATATGCATAATCAAAACCCGTGGCCTTAATGAAAATACTCTTCTATCCTCGACACAATAGCATTCTAGGATATTTAGTAGATATAGTATTCACTATTTAGTTGCGTCCTGGCTGAAATTTTGTCATCAATGCAGGGTATTTTGTGTAAAGTTCAGCTGTGATGGAAGTTATGTTATCTCAGGGAGCGATGATACCAATCTTCGGCTTTGGAAAGCTAAAGCATCTGAACAATTGGGAGTTGTATGAATCTATTGCTTTCTGCATGTTTTATTGGCCATTTGATACAATTGTTGCTATTTTGTCCGCTGTTCTTTTATTAGTTGAACTTTTTGAAAGATTAATTGTGAATACCTGAGACCTCGCTGGTGCTGCTGACTAATGTAGTTGGCTTGGTGTATAATAGTCATAATTATCTTCTTTGTTTTCTTGTTCTTCTAAGTTGTTGAACCAACCTATTTTTTAATCTGACATCTAAAATTTTTTATTGCATGTTTGTATTTGGTACTTTTATGGGGATTAGGAAAGTTTAAACTAGTATTTATTTAAAAAGTCAATGCAAAAAGAATGTACTGTCATTTCAGTTTAACATAAATGCTTTGTTACAGCTTCTACCAAGGGAACGTAGAAAGCATGAGTATCAGGAGGCTGTCAAGAATCGCTACAAGCACCTTCCTGAGGTCAAGCGTATTGTGAGGTAATATTGGTTTACAACATTTGTGGAGCTGTTTATAAGTGGTTGAGAGTTTAATGAGGGGGCTCTCATGTGCTTACTGGTTCATCACCCTCACATATACAAATTCTCACGCTCAGAATTAACTTCCAAATTATCTTCATAGTGCTTAAAACTACTAATTCATTGTCTTTAATGATTATGTTGTACAGGCACAGGCACTTGCCGAAACCAATATACAAGGCTACTTCTCTCAGACGTATTATTACTGAAGCCGCAAGAAAGAAAGATGAGAGGCGACGAGCTCACAGTGCCCCAGGAAGCATGCCAAGGGAGCCATTACGGAAAAGAAGAATAATTAAAGAAGTTGAATAAACCTGTTTGTACAAGAAACAGATTATGGTCACTGATTTTGCAGACTTAGTTTGGATTTCCTTTCTCAGTTCAACTTGGGCCAAAAGATACAAGTTTTGCTAGGTTCTGCAATCTTTTTCCCCTCCAAAGCAACTTGTCAGTGTCAGACAAACAGTTAAATCGAGACGGGAAAAAGAGTATATGTAACAATTTTGGTAGATACAGTTACTTTATCAGTATAGTCAAATGCTAGGGTTGTATCTTGCTACATTGAATGATTATCAACTTCTTGTGATGTATTGTTTTATCATTGTCTGGTTCATTTTGGGTAGACTATGGATTGGGAGCTTCTAATCATTTCTTATTTTACATGCCTTTCCTAGCATGATTTGTACTCTCTCTCTCTCTGTGATAGCATATTACATATATGCTAGATTAAACAGGGGAAGATTTATATTTTGTGGCCCACCACCTGGCTGTTATCCCGTAAACTTGCTCGAGGTGCATTTCTTTACTGAGATGAATGTGTGTGACAGAGTTGTTTGATTAGCACCAATTATCTAATTTTGTTTTGAAAGTCTCTTAATACGAGCCTTTAGGCTGCACGTATAGGCCAGGTTTGAGCCAGCTTTAGATATCTCATTGGGTCTGGCTTATTGGCCGGCTCGTGAATTTTACCTTTCCGTCTAAGCTTAGGCTGGGCTAGTCCAACATCAAATTTAGGTCGAATTAAATAGATTGGTTCATGCTGGGCCATAAGCTTTAGATTTTAGGGGATTTATGGATTGGTTTTATTGACTAAATTTATTTACTGGTAAGTTTTATTTATTTTTTCATCTATCAATATTTTCTTTTTTTTTGAGGATATCTATCAATATTTTCAAAATATCTTTCCTACAACTTCCATCAACAACTCAATCATTAGATCACTGTTATGACACATCACTGCCCACTTCTAGCCACGGGCAATCACTTTCGACCGGCAATCACTTTTGACCGTCGATGATAACCTCTGTCGATCACTTTTGACAACCTCTGGTGATCACATCCAACAACTACTTCTAGTGATAGTTTTTGAAGCTATTTTTTTGCAAAAATAACGTTTGTTTCAAACAACATCATTACCATCACTACCTCTTTAGATCTGATAGTGACAAAAGAATAGAAAAAACAGAAGAATAGGAGAGAGAGGAAGTTGATAAAAAGGAAAACGAAAGGCCTTACCAGAAAATAGTTGTCCGCAGTGTCATTAATCAACATAATTATGCCTTTACCATATGCTATTTGTCCTCTTTTCAGTGATAAATTTATCACTGACAAATTTGTTAAAAAATTTATCACAAAGTATACACCATATAACACCAATCAATAATAAATTTATCATAGATAGATTGAGCCATCCAACGTATATTTATCTCTATACTAACAAGTCAGTGATAAACTTACCACTGTATATTTATGAAAATTCAACAATAGTATACAACATATTTAACAAATCAATGATAAATTTATCACTGATAGATTGACCATACTGCATATTTACTTCTCTCTAGTGAGAAAAATGATAAATTTATCACTGTTTTTAAAAATTCATCAAAAATTAGTTTCATCTCAAAACAAATAACATCACTTACAAACTCACAAAAATGACATAAGTTTTAGAAAATAACAGTGATGAAACTAATCAACACAACAAACAAAGTGAGTGTTCTTGACAACGACGGAGGAGGACGATTGTTGAGGTGAGTGATGTTGATGGCAACAGAGGAAAATGATGGTCGACAGTGATGGCAACAACAGAGGAGGATGGTGGTGTGAGGCAAGCAACAACGGCATCGTACGGCGAGCGACGATGGTAGCGAGGGATGAAGACAACGACGGAGTGTAGATTTGCGATGGTGGAGATGGATATGAGACGGCGGTGGTGGATCTGAGTTGTTAGCAGTGTTGATAATTGATGAACGATGGTGGCGGCTAACCATGAGAGTGGTGGTAGACGACGATGGTAGTGATGGTGGTAGATCACAACAGTGGCAATGCGGTGGTAGTAGGCAACGACGGTAGTGGTGGCTGGCTAGTAGTTGTGAAGAGAGAAAAGAGATGGAGATGAAAAAAAAAATATGAAAAGATTTGATAAATTAGAATTTAATGAGGGCAATAAAGGTAATGAAGAATATATTGGTGTATTTAAAAGGTTAACAGGACGGGAAATTCTATTTCCACCACCCTAATAAACTCATGGCAAATCTTTTCTCAATACACATCTTTATTAATTTAATTATTAAGTAATTATCTCAATCCACATCCTTAAAATTATAAATAAATCCTTCACTCATATGTACACACACTTTACCCTTAAAATACACACACTTTAATTTACCCCAATTTACAATTCTACTTCCACCCACTTTCGTGAAGACCAAAGTGACCCCAATTTACATTTCTACTTCAAATAGGAGGGAAGAAGAAGAAGTTCAAACAAGAATCAAAAAAAAAAAAAAAACTGCACTTTCCTCACCTCCATTGAAGATTTCAAGAGCTCCATTAAATATCTACTAAACACTGTTGAAAACCTTGTTTAAGGTAAGAAATCTTTCAATTTTATTATTACATTTATCATTTTGTTATTAGATTGACAATTTTCGAATCTATCTTCACTCCATTCGCACGAAAGTATGTTTTTTCCGTGGCTGGAAGTGCTGTGTACATCTTGGCACTGGCTTTCCGAATATGTGTGTTTCATTTGGCACTTGATTTCCGAATATTATGTATAATTTTGTCCAATAAATTCTGAAAAAAATACATAACTTGGTAGTTTGACTTCCGAATCTATTCTATATTTTCTGTGACCTTATGCCGAATAAATACAATAGTTTCGGCACTTAATTGTTGAAATATTTTTGTAAGTTTGGTCCAGAAGTGTCGAATTGGTTTTTTTTTTTTTTTGATATAGAACCACGTTACATAGGCCACCAATATTTGTTTTACATTAGGTTCTTTTCCAACAATTTTATTTTATGGGTATGTTAATGTATTTGTTTTTTTCCCCCAAATTGAATGTATAACAATAGAAACAAAAAACTGTGCAGTATTGGTATTTTCACATGATATTGTTAGCTTAGTAGTTGGGTCTTCATAAATTTTGTTAGCTAAATAGCTGAACAAAACAATTGCATTATATAGAGTATTAAAAGCTTGAGTTAATTTCACATCATCCATTAGCGTGCGTAAGTTGTCAGAAAGGCGGGCTGTTACATTAGTAGTTAATACCTTAGAAATTGATGAGCAAGAAGTCAGACATGAGATGTCTACTGCTGGAGGCAATTCAGTGAGGCTTGAGTGGTTGAGGGCACACTTCCATAATGTCACAGACAATGATTCAATGGAAAGAATTGCATGTGCAGGTAGAGCATACTTGCTATTTTTGTTGGGTTGTACACTTTTCAGTGACAAGACTTGTACTAAGGTCCCTGTTGTTTATTTGAGTTTGTTGTCTAATTTGACGACTGTATCTTCATATGCTTGGGGTGCTGCTGCATTGGCATACTTATATAGACAGTTGGGGTACGCTAGTAGGTCCGGCGTGAAACAAATAGCCGGTTACATGACACTCTTTGAGGGATGGATTTATGAGCACTTTCGTGGATTCCGGCCACACTTGAATATGAATTACACTCGAGACATGCCACATGTTTACCGTTGGACTTCTCGGAGAGAGTGTGGTGAAGAGACACAGTTGCAGGCTTTTCAAGAGGAGCTTGATAGGTTGGGTGTACATGATGTAGGTTGAAAAGTCCTTCAATATTTGAAACGTTATATCATACAAAATTTACAATTGTCATATCTTACAGTTTTTATTGTTTGTAGGTTATTTGGGACTCGTACCAGAGTTGCAGAGATGTCTATCCATGTCATCCAGTTACGTTCTACCACGGTTGCCTAAAGTGTTTGGAAGTAGTTGAACCATATCACCCTGATAGAGTGTTGAGACAGTTTAGCAGAGTGCAGACAATCCCTAATCCACCACTTGGCCCTATGCGTGCTTCTTGAGGAGCCACAGCTCCACGCTACAATGTTATGTATGCATACTTGGACATCATTTGGGAGGCATGAGACAACCATGTGTTATCTGATCGGAGGAGGAGTACACCAGTATGTATAGACACCCCATTTTTGACCGACCTTAAGACTTAGACGTCACCAACTGAACGCTCGGTGCTATTGCATATTGTGCTCGTTCTGAGGTTGCAAAGTCTCAGCTGAGAGCCTTGTCTTCGGGCTTCGGAACCTTTTTGTGCCTTGCCTCGGTTTGCGAACCAAGTCCTGTTTTCTCTGTTTTCTCTTCTTGAAGGGAGGGAGAGGTCTCGTAGACCATCTCTCAGTGGCTGTAGGCTACGTTTCGTGGTCGTAGGCCATTTTTCCCGTTTGGAGACCAGTTTTCGGTTTTCAGAGCCGTCGGCCGTGTGCCTCGGTTCGGGACCGCTTAACTACCTCCGTTTACTCCAATTTTTGGCACACACCTTGTTTCCTCTCCTTAGAGGGACATTGTGGCCCGGGAGACCACCTTCGTGGTCGCACGCCACTTTCGATGCTTAACAGTCAGTTTTCGGGGCCCCCGGCTGCGCGTTTTGGCCCCCGAACCCTCGTTTTGCATCGGTTAGGGTTTATTTTTGGCATGGACCCTAGTTTCATTGTTAGGAAGGTGGTACAAGGGTGGGAGACCACCTTTTCCTCTTGGAGACCAGCTTTCTCCTTGGAGACCACTTTTCTCTCTCCTTTAGCCAGTTTTCTTGTCGGGAAACTGGTCTCCCTCACTTTTGAGCCATAATTTCTGGTCTCCCATACCACCATTGTGTTACATTCACCTGGGAGACCACCAATATGGGTAGGCCGACCACCTTTGATGATTGACCCTTTTGACCCCTTGGTCTCCCTTACTTTTGGGCCACAATTTCTGGTCTTCCACCATACCACCGAGTTGCATTCACCTGGGAGGCCACCAATATGGGTAGGCCGACCACCTTTTCTTCTTGACCCTTTTGACCCATGGTCGGCCGACCAGGGGGAGTGGTCGGCCAACCACCTTGGCTGGTCGGCCAGCCTTCTGCTTTTTGGCCTTCCTGAGTGCAACACAACTGTGCCAGCTATGAAGTACTTGACCCTTCCTCCGGGATTTTTAGCCTTTTGTTTGTCTTCTTAAGGAAGATTTGATCCTTTTGCTTAGCTTCAAGGAGAAGCTTGACCCTTTTGGTTAAGCTTCTTTGAGAAGCTTTGACCCTTTTTTGAGGCTTCTCCAAGAAGCCTTGGCTCTCTTCCTCTATAAAACAAACCTTCCCTCTCCATTTGCAAGGGTTAGAAACATTTGGCTGAGATAGATACATCCCACCCTCCATAGCTCTCTTCTTCAAGCTCCAAACCCTAATATTCTTGGCCATTTACACTACACCTCATAGCCTACCACCTCCACCATCCATTCAATCACCCCGGAGCTATTTTTCAGAAGTTGAAGGCTCACTTTCTTAGTCCAGAACTTGCTGCATTGCTGTGCTACAAGGGTAAGTCATCATGGCCCCCTTTTTTGCATTATTTTGCTTCATAATTTAGCCCTATTTGCAAGCATTTCTGGGTTTCGTCTTAAACTGAAAAGTGTCTTATTTTGAGCTCCTCTTGAAGTTTGATTAAGGACGCTTTTCTGTTGGGGGTCATCTACCTCCTTGTATGCTTGTTTGCCTCTTGTTTTGAGCCTTGCACCTAGGCCTCTGTTTCATGCTTTGTTTGGCCTCCTAGCCACTGAAATCCAATGAATTTTCAGTGGCTATCACACTGTTTTGAGAGCCAAAATCAGAGGGGGGGTGACCCCCTCTCTCCTTGTCTTGATTGTTGGCCCTTTTGGCCTTCCAAAGGGGCCTCTACTTGCATGTTGTGAAGTCACATTTCAGGCCCTATTTGGTGAGTTTTAAGGTCTGCATGAACTCTGTCTGGAGCCCATTTTGTCATATAAAGTGTCTATTATGCATGTGTAGAGCAATCCTATTCAAGGCCTTTCAAAGGGGCTTTCACTTGCATGCTTCCTAGACTAATTTCAGGACCTTTTTGGTGAGTTTTAGGGTCCTCATAACCTCTTTCCAGAGGTGGTTTTGCCATTTTGTATGTCTATCTTATATGTGTGGAACAACCCCTTGCATGGCCTTCTGAAGGAGCACATCATTCTTGCATGCATTGACTGAGTTTCAATGGGTTTTTGGGCATTATTTGGCATGGCACACTTCTATTTTTGGCTGGTTTAGTGAGCTCTCATGTGCTTCATATAGCTGTAGTGCAAATCATGGTTCACTAGCTTATTTCGCATGCTTTGTTGACCATTGATTTTAGCTCTTTTTGGCCTTGCCTTAAACTGATATTGTGCGTATTTTGGACTTCCCTAGCTCTGTTTTTGGGTCTCATGATTGAATGATGTTTGTTTTGCATGCTTGTAGTTCAATACCCATGCTTAACTTTGAGTTTTGAGGTCCATTCCATGCATATACTGAGGTGTTTTCATGCTTTGGGGTCATTTTGCATCATATTTCAGAGCCTATATGAATACCATATTCTCATGTTTTCTACTCCTTAAGTGTGCTTGAGAGTTGTCCATGAATGCCTCGTTTTCAGACCATTGAATGAGCTCCATTTCTTTGCATTCCGAGCCATCATTTTAGGTCATTTCCCTACTGTTTCAGACCTGCCTAGGGTCTGTTTGGGGTTGGTTTTTCCATTCGTGTATTGCTTTATGTACCTCTAGTGTAATCCGCTTCACTAGTTTCGGTATTCGGGCCATCTAGCTTGCATTGTGTGACATATTTTCATGATTCGGAACCATTGCGCATCATGTTTCAGAGCTGGAAATTGCATGTTTGTAGGCCATCTTTCATCCCTTGCCATGTTTTGGTAGAGTGGCATTTGATGCCTTAGGTTCGGTCCATTGCATTCGTGCATATTTGCATGTATTTCGATTGTCTTATTTTCATCATATGGCCACTGATGTGAGTGTGGCTGAGGTCCACTCATATTGGTATAAGTCCATCTTGCATTGTGTATGCCATTTCAGTCCATAGCATTGCGTATGTTAGGTCGTATGTTAGAGCATTGTGCATGCCATGTTACATCACGTGCATTGTGTATGCCATCTTAGTCCATAGCATTGCGTATGCTAGGTTACATGTTAGTCGCATTGTGTATGCCATCTCATTTGCATTGTGTTTGGGGTAGGAGTTAGCCCAAGCACGGGAAACGAGGGACGTTCCGTACTCCAAGTGACGAAACGCGTTTCAATTCCCGGTCGCCGACACTCCGGATTAACCATGATGGAGTCTAGGCCTTGTTGTGTTTATATGTGCATTCATTTCACATCGAGTCGTGTAATTCAACTCCTGGGCCATCGTGCATCGAGATACGTGATTGGTGGCACGATGATCGAGGTGTGCATACATATGTGAAAATACTTTGCCATGCCCTTTTCTTGCTCTTTGTTGCAGCAAATCAGAAATCAGCAACTTTCTAAAGCCTTGCACAACATTCCGAGGTTAATTGCAAACAGAGGCGAATCGGGGCATCGCAATGGATTTCCGCGCAAGGCAACTCGAGCATGCATCTTTCATCATTCAGAACAGAGCTGAGGCGGTCCATGAATTTGCATGCTAGTTTATTTACTTTCCTAGTTAATTTGTTAATTAAATAGGGTTTTGTAATATTTAATCATTCATTCGACCTGTAATTATTTATTCAGACTGTACTTACTTTATTTCGGACCCATCCGTAGCTGAGGGCACAATTGTAATAAGTGTGCGTGTGTGTGATGTAATGTCTTCCAACCCCACTTCTTTCTCCCTTTTATGTACCAGCTTATGATGATGTTAGATTAGGACATGTTTCTAATTAGACATACTTATGCTCCCATGTTTGCATCCATTTATCTGTCTTGCATGCACCAGCTCGGGCGCATCATATATTATCTAACATCGTATTTCAATTTCGCGGATTGCAAATAATCTTGTTAGTTTGTAGCATTTTCACATGCCATTTTTAGAATAGCGAGGCTATTGTAGTTGCATTCCTGCGATGTGCTTTGCATTTAGGCATTTCAGCAAAGTTAGGATCATGCAATTGCGATTTCTAACATTAGCTTTGTTTTGGCTTTTGGGAAGAGACTCGGTCACAGGTATTTTATGCTTTAGCATCCTTGCATGCGTGTGATTGAACCGGATTGGATATGCCATATCAAGGATACACACCACTAGTGACCCATAGTATGCCATGATAGCATTGCTACCATTGAGGCTATGTGCTTATGTGATATACTTGCCTGAATGCTTGTGGGTGAAGGTTGGGTTGCTTGAGTTGGAATAATTCTTCGAAACTTGTGTTTTAGCCTACTTGCGAGTAGTGAACTTCAATCCATTTTCAAAACAAACGGATATGCGATACTTTGTTCCAACTTAGGCAATCTGGTCTATACTTGTATGCTGTGCGCATCACATAATAAATCTAGGCTAATAACCGGAATAAGAACGCATAATGTTTTCAAAACTAGATATCATATTAGTAGAGGCCGATCTTTGATCGGGTGAGCGGGGGTGCTCACGAAGTGACCTTTCCCAATCGTACCCAAGTTCCTGAGTCGAGGCAACTTTGGTGATGACAGACACGTGGCCTTAGGCAAACGAGTCAGGGTTTCCTAAATTTCTCAAAATAAAATATTTAGGTGGCGACTCTATATTTGGCAAAGCAATCCATGTTTGGCACTTCTTTCAAAAAAATCTGTTTTAAAAAAAAACGATTTGCCGGATTTGGACTCTTTGATGATTCATCGGTCTTGCATTGCACTCTGCGAGATTAGATACAGGACCATGACATTTGAGTCCTGAACTGTAGTGAGCCCAAACGAACAAAACGGGATTCCCTTCCGAGACGTTTGGGGACGTCTACAGTTTCTAACAACTCTGCTGGGGAGTTAGAGAACTTGACTCGAACTCATGATATCTGGTTTTGACTACACTTATGTGTTTCTTTGCATTGCATTTGCATTGGTGCGCCTAGGACACTGTGTTTGCCGTATGCTATTCCTGAACAGTTTGCCGGAGGCTCGCTTCAAGAAGCGTGCCATAAGGCTGACCGGTTGCGGGCTCTGCCACGATGGGAACATAAACCCCGGTTTTACCGGGCACCCTTTTTAACCATTCGACCTAGTGCATATTCGGAATCCATAGTGACCATTTCAAACTAGGACAGGTTGCTTACCCGAGTTTAGGTTGTTTGAAACCGCTGTGTGCGTATAAAACCCTAGCTCCTGACAAAATAAGACAGGGAAACCCTACCCCACCATAGGGGTGTTTTGGCTCTCATTTTCTTGCTATGTGCTTTTAGAGTGCGTCTCTACAGGAATGCATGTATCAGTTTACGAGTCTGGGCATCAGGCCTGTGGGCATCACTATTTGGGGAATCAGTTTTACCCGAGGGTATCAGATTTGAGGTAGAGTTTTGGGGGTAGAAATCAGTAACGAGTGTAGCCATTCAGCTATGCTCAAATCTGTTCTGGTGAAATTGGGCTGAGATGCTGTCTGTTTTCTCTTTTGCTAGGGTAGTCTTGGAACCATAGCTTCAGAAAGCTCTGAGATCCCCCAGATTCATTGGACTTGTGTTGATAGACTTTGTCGGGTCAGAGATTCAATTCAAGGGCAATCAGTGTTCCTTTGCCAGAGGCAGGATAAAAGGGCCAGTCAGGCACAGATCACCAGTTCAGCAGTTACCAGATCAGTGACCCTTATCCACCCCACTAGTGAACAGTCAGGCTGAGGCCTCAGTTTTTATCACAGAGATAAATATACCAGTCAGTTAGCTGGAACAGCAGAACATGACAGGGATGGAGGAAATGATGCGTCAACTCCAAGAAAGTATAAAACTCATGCAACATGACGCCGCCCGCCAGACGGAATTTTCCAAACAGCAGGCTGCGATCATGGCCCAGCAAGCTAAGCTAATCACCAGGCTGCAACAGCAAAACGGAGCATCTGCTTCGTATCAAGCTCCTCCCCCACCAGGAGCTCCAGCACCTGGGGAGACACCAAATGTCCAGGAAGGTTCGAACATTCCGACGGGGCCGGCTCTGCCCACAATCTTACCCCAGCTGTCTAAAGCACCAATCAACTTACCGGACTCTCCCTTTGAGTTCGAGATAGACCATACAACATTAAAGTTGAGCAAGCTTGAAAAGATGTTCAAGAAATCTCAAGGAGTAAAGTCCATCCCGGACATCGAGGATGGGTATACCGATGCAGCTGTAACGCTACCGGACAGATTCAAAATGCCGCATATCGATCGCTTTGACTGCTTTGGAGACCCAAGGGTGCACCTCCACCTATTTTTTGATATCTTGAGGCCAATGGGTTTGACCACAGCTCAGAAGTTGTCTCTCTTTGGCCGAACCATGTCTGGGATAGCCGCAACCTGGTATGCGAAATTGGAAGACTCTGTGAAACGGAATTGGGAAGAGCTAGCTGAGGCCTTTATTGCTCAATACTCCTACAACACACAGATCAAGATCACAACTCGTGATCTTGAAGTCACCCGCCAAGAACCAAAAGAGGATTTCTCAGAGTTCGTGACGAGATGGAGAGCAAAGGCCTCAATGATGACTACAAGGCCTTCCGACAAAGATCAGATCAGGATGATTGTTCGGAATTTACATGGCATGTTGTTGCAGAAAATGATCGTACTACCACTGTTTACCTTTCCAGACTTCATGGAATGGGGGTTCAAATCGAGGATGTCATCCGACAAGGGATCTTTGCAGAAGATAATGAGCCGTTGAAGAGAAATGTTGCTCGCAGTTCCAATGCTACTACTGATGGTGGTGCAGCTATGAAATGCTCAGAAGTAGACTCTATCACCACTTCCCTCAATGGCCAAAAAATTGCCACTTCAAATCGGCCCCAAGCCCGAAAATTCCATCCTCTTTACATGAGTCTCTCTCAAGCTTTGAAAAAGTTGTGAGAAGAAGGACACCTAGAACTCCTAGAACCCCAACCCCTTCCAAATCCTCTTCCACCAAGATATGACCCAGCTAAATACTGTGCCTATCATCAACAACACAGTCATGATACAAACCGTTGCATCCGCCTCCGTCATAAGATTCAGGATCTTATTGGTGAAGAGACCCTAGCTCCACCCAAAGGAACTCAGGTTAGTACTGACTCGTCACCTCCCCATCTCAACCTCATCCATACACTACCATCCACCTTCGACCCCAGCATATACATCACCCCGGCCAATCTACCCAAGCCTAATGTGTTCATTCCAGAAAGCATGGACTTATGCATGATGGATGCACCTGGACCCCAATCATCTCAAACCCGTGAGCCCACTACTTCTGAGTTGATGAGAATGATTGAAGATTTTCAAAGAACTATCACAGATCTGGCCTCCGGGACATTGGCTCCCTCATCGACCACATCACATACCAGGAATTTCATGACAAAAGGCTCCTCAATCTTGGGACTGGCTGCATTTGAAGAAAGCCAAACCCTTGGCAAAGGGGAAGAAGGTGGTAAGAACAAGGTAGGGGCAAGCATTGGCCCCCATGAACACCTTCAACGGGCTGTTGAGGCTTTGAAGGCCGAAGGACTAAACAAACAGCAAGTGCATGTAGTGGTTGCAAAAACTGTGGATGATACTTTTGTCACTCAAGTTGGGGGCAGTCTGAATCAAGGGACAAGCCGAGACAAGAGATGTTGTACCAGAAACACCCCTTTCAGCTCCAATCCTACACTGGGAAGAGATCATCAAAAGTCAGCACCTACAGACCCCTTTGCTGGTACATCCAATACAACCAGCTCACAACCTGCCAAATACCCACCTCGGGGCCAAAGGGTGTTCACCCCACTGGACATGTCTCTGTCAATGGCCCTGAGGGTCCTGATCGAAAAGGGGCATCTGAATCCCCTGGAGCCGCGGCCATTACTAAATAAACTTCCTCTCTCTCACAACCCGGCGAAGTACTGTGTCTTTCATCAACAAGCTGGCCATGACACTGACATGTGTCTTCGTTTTCACCATGAAATACAAGATCTGATTGATAAAAAGGTCATCGTCGCGTCAGGTCTTGCAAAGTCTATCGGCGCTGGATCGGTGAACTTGGGGGATAATGTGACCATGTGATCGGGAGATGAACCAGCTGCGGGTGGCGCTCGATTTACTCCAGACGTGGGAATGGCACGCATTGTTTTAAGCATTTGCGAGTGCTAGCTTTTGTGCTTTCTAACTTGGGTATTGGGTCAGTCTTGTCGTTTTGTATCGAGTCAGTCTTTTCATGCTAAGTCAGTAGGGTCTGTCTAGTTGTACCGAGTCAGTCCTGTTTTGTTGAAGTCGGGTGATTTCGGGGGTGTTACCTCGGACATCACTTGCTTGTTTTGTATTTGTCTTTTCAATTTTTTTTTTAGTTTGTTTCTGCCTTGGAGCCAGTAATGCCAACAGATTTGAATGAACAGCAGTGGTCTTTCATGTTTTTGTGCTTGCTTCTGTCTTGTGCTAGTTGTGCCAGAAAGTTTGAATGAAACGACAGTACTTTTTGCCTACTTTTCTGTGCCTCGAACTCATTATATTGACCTAAGTTTTTCAAAACTTTTTGAACATTGTGATGAAAACGAAGAGGAAGGAATTTCTCGGGATTTGTAAAATTTGATCAACTGAGAGAAAGAGAGGTGTGCTAAGCCCTTAATGAATGAAATCATGTTTGTTAATGTGAGTACTGAGAAGGGCTCTGGCTTGATCCAGATTGGTTCCACACTATCTTCAGCGCGAACGATTAGTCGTTTTTTTAAAAGATTTCAAAAAATATTTTGCGTAGTTCTGCGAAGACTTGTGTGGAATCGCTCTTGAGATTGTACAGCTTAGGATCGTTCTCAGCCCCGAGACTCGACCCCTTACTTTCAAACCTTGAACTTGAAACTCAGAATGTTCAACGTTCAACTATAATGTGAGGCCTGTGTGGCCAGATTTGAAGCAGCCCATGAACTAGGGGCAAGGAGGTCAGAAATAATCAAAAGGAAGCTTGCGAAGCTAGATCAAAAGCCCTCAAACTAGGGGCAAAGATGTCAGATGTGCTGGAAGAGTCAAAAAAATTAGGATGTTTCTCAAGCTAACAAAGATCGGCAAGAATGCCGAATCCCAGAAGGGAGGAAAGAAGAAAGTATTGCTGAAGGATAACCGAGTTCCTATCCACAACACTAAGGGCAAATTCGCCCTTCATTAGATGGACTTCTACATCATCAGCGAACAACAGCCATTCTCCTGGATTCAGATGACTTCAAGATCTCAAAACCATTTGACATGGACAAAGCTACACTTTTACCCTTGAGAGGCTCGCTGGGCTGAAAATTCGGAAGGGCGACCTAGGCAAAAGTTAAAGTAAAAAAAAAAACAAAAAGAACAAAAAAAAAAGAGAAAAAAGAAAAATGCAAAGAATGAAGAAAAGAAAAGAAGAAAAATGAAGAAAATAAAAAAGAAAAGATGAAAAAAGAAGAAAAGAAATGAAAATAAAAGAAGAACAGAGCTCGCAAGGTTGAAAACCCGGAAGGGCGACCTTGGCAAAAGTTAGAGCGCAAAAGGAGAGGTTAAATACACGAGTATACCTTAACCCCGAACTACGTAAGGCTTGATTCCCATCTTTGGGATACGTAGGCAACTTCACTCTGAAGTCCAGTCGTAAAACACTTCAAATCCGACCGTGTCCATGTGATGGTTCTTGTGATCTTTGTCTTCTCTGTATCCGAGAATTTGGTTGTAATTGTCACTGTGAGGACTGGTTGCCATGTGCTGCAGCGCTATTTAGACTAGGGGCAACTTTCCGTTGCCATACAGTGTGCCGTGGTGCTATTCAAACAAGGGGCAACTTTCCGTTGCCATGCAGTGTCCTTCAAGCAAAGGGCAATTTTCCTTCGGATTTGAGGTTGTGCATCTCAAGAGTAGGTTCCGTGCTCGTTGAGCAGTGGTCGTTTGCAAAAATAGTTTTTGAGAATTTTTACCGAGGTTAACTGATTTTCTCGACAAGTATTCCATTTTTCAAAACTGGACCATTTCTTAGACTCAAAAAAGGAAAATTTTCAGTGCTCATAGCCTGACTTGCATGATTTTAAATCAGAAAATTGAACAAGCATGTTAATCTAACTCTCATTTTGGTCAAAATTGTTTTAGTAAAAAGCTAAAAAAAAATAAAAAATGGTCAAAATGATGAACTAGGGGCACAGTTGAGTCAGGTGTTCTGTCTTTTTCCCATTGTCAATATGCTTGCCAGAAAGGGCACTCTACTTGCCGGAAAGGGCATCGTATTCGCCGTTCAAACTCCCCAGCAGAGCATTGTTAACCAATGCCAGCTGCAGATTTGCTACACACCCAGTTGTAGCGCAGCCCCTCTGTGGGAGAAACTCACTGTTGTGAACAAGAAGAAGAATCTAGCGGAATACCAGGGGCAAGAGCCCACAACTTCCTGCTTATCCATCAACCACCCAGGGGAGGGATAAAAAATGAGAGATTGAAGAATAGAGAGATGTGCGCTGAGAGAAAAAGTGAGGAAAAAGGGCTTTTTTAGAAAAACAGAGCCTGAGGGCCGAGTGATGTGAGAATCACAAATGAGAAAGGGTGGGAAACAATATCCGGAGAAATTGGCTTCTCGTGCACCAAGAGGTCTCTTGCCTTTGTAACACAGCTGAGTGTGGTGTTTGTGCGTTTTGTTTGTCTCGATTCTTGTTTTAAGTCGTTTGAGTGTCAATAGATGTGTTGAGGTTGCTTTTCCTTTGTTGAGTGGTGTTTAGATTGTTCCACCTTTGTTTTCTGTTGTTGAGTCGTCGTGGCTGTGGTCAGTTGTAGGCTCAATACCCGGTTGAGAACCCTTTTCTCATTTCAATTTCAAAAATGAATCGTTTTGTGCTTAGAGTGCCGTACCGTTCTCCACATTTGTGCAAAATAAGATTTTGTTCTTTCAAAAATAGCAGGGTTCAACCCGGGTCATGGGGGAACAGTAAAACCAGGACCTATCTAAAGCTATGAAAGTTCCGGATTGCAAAACAAATGAAAAGAGGGAAAATGTCAGGCATCTGAGTATATTTCAGCTTCTGCAAGTTCCGTCATTGCACCCCGTGTATTCAGAATAAGCAGTGTCTTGTATAAGCCGTGTGTTCAGAATAAACAGAATACTGTGTTATGAGCTGCATGTTCAGAATAAGCAGTTTACTGATACGAACTGTGTGTTCAAAGTGAACAGAATACTGTGTTGATTGTTTCACTGTTACAAGCCAGAATGGCGATCAGAAGTGCTCTCCCTGAGTACCATTCCCTGTCAGAGTAAAGCGGTTTACCGCCACTCACTCCATGAGGTGCTTTCTAGAGTGTCGTTTTGTCTGTTTATTGCATTCCCTTAGCATCATGCTCTACATCGCTTGTAACATGTACTGTATCATCGCACTTATTGCGTTTATTTGCATCTTGTGTTATCTTCTACCATTTATCCTTTTACGCCGAGCTGCGTTTAGGATCGTTGTCCTCTGGGACTTTCTCAGGTTGCACCGAGTACGCACCTGATACTTTGTTTTGGACCTCTTCTCACGTTTTTAGCGTGGTTTGAGTGCCCCGTTCCTTACGCGATTTCAGCGTATTTGGAATTTATCTCAAGTCGCGTTGTAGGCGCGCTGGGCGGTTTGTTTCGGACCTCTTCTTACGATTTCAGCGTGGTTTGAGTGTCCCGTTCCTTACACAATTTCAGCGTGTTTGGAATTTATCTCAGGTTACATTGTAGACGCACCTGGGCGGTTTATTTTCGAGCCTCTTCTCACAATTTCAGCGTGGTTTGAGTGTCCCTTTCCTCACACGATTTTAGCGTGTTTGGAATTTATCTCAGGTTGCGTTGTGTACGCACCTAGGCGATTGTTTTCAGGCCTCTTCTCACGATTTCAGCGTGGTTAGAGTGTTCTTTTCTTCACACGATTTTAGCGTATTTGGAATTCATCTCAGGTTGCGTTGTGTACGCACTTAGGCGGTTGTTTTCAGACCTCTTCTCACGATTTCAGCGTGGTTTAAGTGTCTCGTTCCTTACGCGATTTCAGCGCGTTTGGAATTTATCGGGCGGTTTGTTTTTGGACCTCTTCTTATGATTTCAGCGTGGTTTGAGTGCCCCGTTCCTTACGCGATTTCAGCGTGTTTGGAATTTATCCCAGGTTACGTTGTAGACGCGTTGGGCGGATTATTGGACTTCCTTTCACGTTTTCAGCGTGGTTTAAGTGTCCCTTTCCTCACACGATTTCAATGTGTTTGGAATTTGACTTAGGTTGCGTCGTATGCGCGCCTGATTGATTGTTTTTCCTCCTCTCATGATTCCAGCATGGTTGGAGTATTTTCCCCTTTGCATTCACCATTGCATTTTGCATGCATTGCATCGCACTATCTTGCGCACCTTACCTGCACTTATTAGTGCATTGCATCGCGCTATCTTGCGCACCTTATCTGTATCGCACTGTTTTGTGCATTCACCCTGCTCGTACTGTTTTGTACACCTTTAGCATCGCATTATTTTGTGCATCTGTTTAGCACTGTTTTGTGCATTAGTTCTGCATCGCACTGTTTTGTGCACATTGTATTTTTGTATCATTCGCACTGTCTTATGCGTTTTCTGGTCTGGGAGACCTTAAATCCTCTGGTCTAGGAGACCTTAAATCCTACATCTTTATTCGCACTGTCTTGTGCACCCCCCTGTCTAGGAGACCTTAAATCCTCTAAAGGTGCAATTCCTTTGGTGTTTGTTGTGCCGAACGACTTCTGGTGGTCTGGTATAGCCACCTGTCTATGTTAGTGGTGAGTTCTTAGGAGATCAACTGAGACGGTGGAAACTAGAGTTCGAACGGCTTATGCCTAGAACGCAAAGGTTCGGGATTTTTGAGACTAAAGTCTGGTTTAAATACCCGGAGATATATCCTCGGCTTAAAATCTGTATGGTAGCCCCATAGATTGAGATAGCATGTGTATGCACCTTAATTCTGGATACTGAACCAACCTAGTCTATCACCCTATTGGAGAATAGGGAAAGTTGTGACCATAGTCAGGAAGAAAAGTAGTACCTGCGGTTCAACTGAGAAGAAGCGAGAGATCCCCAGCAGCATGAGGTACGTCATTGCCAATTGCCCCTGTAAGGTACCTTCACTTCCTAGCTACTATTACATTGCATTTTAGCTATTACATTGCATAAATCCTGAATTATCAAACCAGCTTCGCGTAGCGTATAAGTCCAATTTTCAAATCGGCTTCACGTAGCGTATAAGTCTAATTGTCAAAATCTTCTTGCATATCATTTTGCATTTTGCCCCCCGCCTGCGGGCGCATCTCTTTCATCTTGCCTGTTTGTCTAAGTCTTCTGCCTTGTCAAAAATGGGTCGTCTCTGGGTTTTGACATTTACTCCCGTCACTTATGACTTTCGAGTTCTGTCAAAGAGGGGCAACTGTAGACACCCCATTTTTGACCGACCTTAAGACTCAGACGTCACCAACTGAACGCTCGGTGATGTTTCATATTGTGCTCGTTTTGAGGTTGCAAAGTCTCGGCTGTGAGCCTTGCCTCCAGGCTTCGGAACCTTTTTGTGCCTTGTCTCGGTTTGCGAACCAGGTCCTGTTTTCTCTGTTTTCTCTTTCTGAAGGGAGGGAGAGGTCTCGTAGACCATCTCTCAGTGGCTGTGGGCTTCGTTTCGTGGTCGTAGGCCATTTTTCCCGTTTGGAGACCAGTTTCCGATTTTCGGAGCCGTCGGCCGTGTGCCTCGGTTCGGGACCGCTTTACTACCTCCGTTTGCTCTGGTTTTTGGCACACACCTTGTTTCCTCTCCTTAGAGGGACACTGTGGCCAGGGAGACCACTTTCGTGGTCGCACGCCACTTTCAATACTTAACAGTCAGTTTTCAGGGCCTCCGACTGCGCGTTTTGGCCCCTGAACCCTCGTTTTGCATCGGTTAGGGTTCATTTTTGGCATGGACCCTAGTTTCATTGTTAGGAAGGTGGTACAAGGGTGGGACACCACCTTTTCTTCTTGGAGACCAGCTTTCTCCTTGGAGACCACTTTTCTCTCTCTTCCAGCCAGTTTTCTTGTCGGGAAACTGGTCTCCCTCACTTTTGAGCCATAATTTCTGGTCTCCCATACCACCATTGTGTTACATTCACCTGGGAGACCACCAATATGGGTAGGCCGACCACCTTTGATGATTGACCCTTTTGACCCCTTGGTCTCCCTCACTTTTGGGCCACAATTTCTGGTCTCCCACCATACCACTGAGTTGCATTCACCTGGGAGGCCACCAATATGGGTAGGCCGACCACCTTTTCTTCTTGACCCTTTTGACCCCTGGTCGGCCGACCATAGGGAGTGGTCGGCCAACCACCTTGGCTGGTCGGCCAGCCTTCTGCTTTTTGGCCTTCCTGAGTGCAACACAACTGTGCTAGCTGTGAAGCACTTGACCCTTCCTCCGGGATTTTGAGCCTTTTGTTTGTCTTCTTAAGGAAGATTTGATCCTTTTGCTTAGCTTCAAGGAGAAGCTTGACCCTTTTGTCAAGTTTTCCTCAAGAAGCTTCACCTTTTGGTTAAGCTTCTTTGAGAAGCTTTGACCCTTTCTTGAGGCTTCTCCAAGAAGCCTTGGCTCTCTTCCTCTATAAAACAAACCTTCCCTCTCCATTTGCAAGGGTTAGAAACATTTGACTGAGATAGATACACCCCACCCTCTATAGCTCTCTTCTTCAAGCTCCAAACCCTAATATTCTTGGCCATTTACACTACACCTCATAGCCTACCACCTCTACCATCCATTCAATCACCTCGGAGCTATTTTTCAGAGGTTGAAGGCTCACCTTCTTGGTCCAGAACTTGCTGCATTGCTGTGCTACAAGGGTAAGTCATCATTTCTCTTTTTTTTTTGCATTATTTTGCTTCATAACTTAGCTCTATTTGCAAGCATTTCTAGGTTTCGTCTTAAACTGAAAAGTGTCTTATTTTGAGCTCCTCTTGAAGTTTGATTCAGGACACTTTTCTGTTGGGGGTCATCTACCCCCTTGTATGCTTGTTTGCCTCTTGTTTTGAGCCTTGCACCTAGGCCTTTGTTTCATGCTTTGTTTGGCCTCCTAGCCATTGAAATATAGTGGATTTTTAGTGGCTATCACACACTGTTTTGAGAGCCAAAATCAAAGGGGGGTGACCCCTCTCTCCTTGTCTTGATTGTTGGCCCTTTTGGCCTTCCAAAGGGCCCTTAATTGCATGTTGTGAAGTCACATTTCAGGCCCTATTTGGTGAGTTTTAAGGTCTGCATGAACTCTATCCAGAGCCCATTTTGCCATATAAAGTGTCTATTATGCATGTGTAGAGCAATCCTATTCAAGGCCTTTCAAAGGGGCTTTCACTTGCATGCTTCCTAGACTAATTTCAGGACCTTTTTGGTGAGTTTTAGGGTCCTCATAACCTCTTTCCAGAGGTGGTTTTGTCATTTTGTATGTCTATCTTATATGTGTAGAACAACCCCTTGCATGGCCTTCTAAAGGAGCACATCATTCTTGCATGCATTGACTGAGTTTCAGTGGATTTTTGGGCATTATTTGGCATGGCACACTTCTATTTTTGGCTGGTTTGGTGAGCTCTCATGTGCTCCATATAGCTGTAGTACAAATCATGGTTCACTAGCTTACTTCGCATGCTTTGTTGACCCTTGATTTTAGCTCTTTTTGGCCTTGCCTTAAACTGATATTGTGCGTATTTTGGACTGCCCTAGCTCTATTTTTGGGTCTCATGATTGAATGATGTTTGTTTTGCATGCTTGTAGTTCAATACCCATGCTTAACTTTGAGTTTTGAGGTCCATTCCATGCATATACTGAGGTGTTTTCACGCTTTGGGGTCATTTTGCATCATATTTCAGAGCCTATATGAATGCCATATTCTCATGTTTTCTAGTCCTTAAGTGTGCTTGAGAGTTGTCCATGAATGCCTCGTTTTCAGACCATTGAATGAGCTCCATTTCTTTGCATTCCGAGCCATCATTTTAGGTCATTTCCCCACTGTTTCAAACCTGCCTAGGGTCTGTTTGGGGTTAGTTTTGCCATTCGTGTATTGCTTTATGTACCTCTAGTGTAATCCGCTTTACTAGTTTCGGTATTCGGGCCATCTAGCTTGCATTGTGTGACATATTTTCATGATTCGGAACCATTGCGCATCATGTTTCAGAGCTAGAAATTGCATGTTTGTAGGCCATCTTTCATTCCTTGCCATGTTTTGGTAGAGTGGCATTTGATGCCTTAGGTTCGGTCTATTGCATTCGTGCATGTTTGCATGTATTTCGGTTGTCTTATTTCCATCATATGGCCACTGATGTGAGTGTGGCTGAGGTCCACTCATATTGGTGTAAGTCATTCTTGCATTGTGTATGCCATTTCAGTCCATAGCATTGCGTATGTTAGGTTGTATGTTAGAGCATTGTGCATGCCATGTTACATCACGTGCATTGTGTATGCCATCTTAGTCCATAGCATTGCGTATGCTAGGTTACATGTTAGTCGCATTGTGTATGCCATCTCATTTGCATTGTGTTTGGGATAGGAGTTAGCCCAAGCACGGGAAACGAGGGACGTTCTGTACTCCAAGTGACGAAACGCGTTTCAATTCCCGGTCGCCAACACTCCGGATTAACCATGATGGAGTCTAGGCCTTGTTGTGTTTATATGTGCATTCATTTCACATCGAGTCGTGCAATTCGACTCCTCAGCCATCGTGCATCGAGATACGTGATTGGTGGCACGAGGATCGAGGTGTGCATACATATGAGAAAATACTTTGCCATGTCCTTTTCTTGCTCTCTGTTACAGCAAATTAGAAATCAGCAACTTTCTAAAGCCTTGCACAGCATTCCGGGGTTAATTGCAAACAGAGGTGAATCGGGGCATCGCAATGGATTTCCACAAAAGGCAACTCGAGCATGCATCTTTCATCATTCGGAACAGAGCTGAGGCGGTCCACGAATTTGCATGCTAGTTTATTTACTTTCCTAGTTAATTTGTTAATTAAATAGGGTTTTGTAATATTTAATCATTCATTCGAAGTGTAATTATTTATTCGGACTGTATTATTTATTCGGACCCTCCGAGCGAGGGCACAATTGTAATATGTGTGCGTGTATGTGATGTATGTCTTCCAACCCCCATTTCTTTCTCCCTTTTATTTACCAGCTTATGATGGTTAGATTAGGGCATGTTTCAATTAGCATACTTATGCTCGCATGTTTGCATCCATTCATCTGCCTCGGGCTCGGCGCACCATACTAACTGCATTGTACTTTCAATTCTAAATTGAATACATGTTAGTTGTAGCATTTCATATACCATCTTAGAATAGCCGAGCCTGCTATAGTTGCATTTTTGCATGTGTTGCATTAGGCACTTCTGTATAATTAGGATCATGCATGGATTTCTGATGAGTTTCTGTTTTGTCTTGGAGTACTCGGTAAGTTTTATGCTTTAGCATCCTTGCAAGCGTGTGAGTGACTGCCATGATAGCATGCTTACCATGAGGCTATTTGCTTATGTGATATACCTGCCTGAATGCCTATGGGTGAAGATTGGATTATCTGAATTGGAATAATGCATTGATTGTGAGTTTTAAGCCCACTAGATAGTGGCAAAACCATGTTTCCTAAGCCCACCCGAGGGTGGCAAAATCAGCATTTTTAGCCTACTTGCGAGTAGCAAACCGCTTTAAAAAACAAACATGAAATGTTTTGTTCCAATTCGAGCGATCCAGTCTATACTTGTATGCTGTGCGTATCACATAGTAAATTTAGACTAATAACCGAAATAAGAGCGCATAATGTTTTTAAAACTAGATATCATGGTTAGTAGAGGCCGATCTTTGATCGGGCGAGCGGGGGTGCTTACGAAGTGACCTTCCCCAATTGTACCCAAGTTCCTGAGCCGAGGCAACTTTGGTGATGACAGACACGTGGCATTAGGCAAACGAGTCAGGGTTTCCTAAATCCCCCAAAATAAAATATTTAGGTGGCGACTCTGTATCTGGCAAAGCAGTCCATGTTTGGCACTTCTTTCAAAAAAATCTGTTTTAAAAAAAAATAATTTGTCGGATTTAGACTCTTTGATGATTCATCGGTCTTGCATTGCACTCTGCGAGATTAGTTACAGGACCGTAACATTTGAGTCCTGAACTGTAGTGAGCCCAAACGAACAAAACAGGATTCTCTCCCAGGACGTTCGGGGACGTCTATAGTACGGCAACCTTGGGATTGTGTTCCTGGTTACATGGATTAGTACCAAACCATTACCCATATGTACGTACAAACCCAGTGCGTTGTTCTCAAGTGGATCCGAATATCCATCATTATCAGTATCCTAGCCAAGACGCATAGGTATCCTTTTTTTCATTTACATTGCAAATTATTTATGTAAACTGTTACAAGTTTGTACATAATGTTATATTTGTTCTCGTAATGCAGCGTATGTCACAGATACATCAGATTACTCATCCTTTCATTGAGGCTGGCTATGAGGACAGTGTTCATCATCCTGATAGGCTTTACTATGCGATTGATGCAATCGAACAACTTCTTCAAGATTAGCACCTTAGTGAAGCTGCGCCCAACACATCCACTCAGGGTCGGTCTGCACCCAGCTCTTCTACTACACATCATTTTGGAGCACATTACACTCGCTGGTCACGTAGTTAATAGTAGTTCATAATGTTAGCACAAGTAGTTTCTAATGATGTTGGTAGATGTATAAGGAGACAAATAATATTATTATCTTCGAATTATGTATCTTTTGGATTATGTACAAGCACACATGTCGTTTGTGATGGTGTGGATGGATTGAACTACTATTTAGTATATATATATTTTATTTACATACTTGTTTAATCTTATTACTTTTTAACAGCAATTGCACTTGGTTAATATTATTTTCATTACGTTTTGTGTTCGGACAATGTAAAAATAATATGACATCCATTCCGTAAATTAGAGAACTGTAACGCATATAATATCCTATTTTTTAAAACAAAACTGACCATTACAAAATCCAATGGCAAAATGCTATCTACCTCGTTACTCTATACTAATAAATCATAAAAACTAATGTCTTAACCCTTTCGTTACTACTCTGTAATACCTCAATCTATGTCAACTACATCAAATGTCTCTCGAGTAGCTACATTAGCTCCTATGTTGTCTTTGAATTTTTGAACGCGGCTAACATATGCATTCTCCCATTCTGACGCATAAGGGTGATGTGAACTCGCCAAAGCACGGCAATGGGAGGAACTGGATGATCGGCTTCCAAAAACACCTGCACGTACATCCAAAAAATTACATATCTTTACCAAATACATAAAATTTGCAATTACACAAATATTAGACAACAATGTTTGGTTATTTTCATAACTTTTACCTGCACAAAATGATTTTCATTGACAAATCCAATGGCAATATCGCGACGATTAGCTAAGGTTACCGGAGGTGATCTCAAAGGTAAGAAAGTGAGACACTATTACAATGACAAGTGGTACAAGACTACATTATAAAATGATGCAATAAGATGCCCCATGTCAGGCATAGTCATCCAACGATCAAAGCCTGGGCTATTTTCAAAATATGAAAGGATGTGTGTCAGCTTCTTAACCCTCTCATGCGACCTATATAGTACGACGTATTCATCTCTGTGATTATTCAATTAAAGTAGCAGATCACCCTTAACTTGCACCCAGTCATTCTCTCCAAGACCAAGTAAACCTGCAATAGCTCTAAATCCACAATTCCCATCACCATCTATATCCTTCATCAACTTTATGAATGGTATTAACGTAGGCGGAAAGTCAGCAGCATATGCACTCGGTAAACTTGTTCTTGTACGATATGTCTTTGTCTTCACATTCCGCTTCTTTTCATGCACTTTTGAAGCTCTCTTTTTCTTTGACTGACTGGAAGCTAATGTGCTCTAGCTATCATGCTCATCGTCAACCAACTCAAATGCACACGGGTCACGACGACAAGATATATCAATTTTCTTATGTCCTCGACATGGATTAGGTTTCACATCGGGCTCAATAAGAAAAGTGCTCGCTGGATTTGCAATTTCCCTCAACTTCTTCAACATATCCAATTGCGTGGCAATATCAGACTCTTCGAATCGCTTTAAAATCAACTCAAGTTCTGGGATACAAGTCAATTCCAACTTCTGTTCCTTCGGATTATGCACACATATAGTAAGGCGCATCCAATGTACATGTATGCTACTGAGTGGAATAGGACGGCCTTGTCTCGTGTAATCTGCAATCTCGTGAGCACAAGGTAAACCATGTGTGCGCCTAAGAACACACCCACATGTTGTAACATCAATTCCAACTGAATTTGCTCTCTTACTCTCTGCTAACACGTACTCCAATGCACAAATAGACACATTACCCCATAGCTCTCTGAATTGAGAAGGTTTGAATTGATGTCATACAGTTGTCAAACTTTTCTCGAATGATGCTTTAACTTGAATGTGCTGCAACTCAAGTAGACAATGTATTTTTTCAAATGAAACCTCAAATGTCGTTTGACTTGAACCTAATTGCCTCTTCAATCTAGCACGAGCACTCTCAACCCTGGTCATATGGATGTAAACCAAAATAGTCAAGCATAATAATTAAAAATAACAATATGATTTATAATAAATTAAAAAAAAAGAAAAAAATCTTACCGATTGGTTGTAACATTGCCAAAATGCATACACATGTCTATATGTATCGTAATGAATTTTTCTTGATACGGATTCAACCAACTCATAGTAACATATTTGATTGCCTCCGGATAGTTATTGAAATCCTTATGTAGTGTTGCAAGGTGATCATTGTATTCCTTTTCAGTCGATGACAATATCAAATAGTTCCATACAGTGTTAAACTTGTCCATTTTTTCTTTTGTCTCAAACATTTTCTTGCATTTTGTTAATACATTCTTATTAATATGCCAACGACATAACAAATGTCGAGCATTCGGAAAGGTGTTGTCAATGGCATTCATCAAAGCAAGCTCTCTGTCTGTGACAATGACTTCAGGTAAAACACTGTCGTCTATAAGATCACGCAATGTTTGTAACGCCCATGCATAATTATCAACCCGCTCAGTTTGCAAGTATGCGATAGCCACGGAGAATGTCATATGAGTTGCTGTTACTCCCACAATTTCAAGAAGAGGAAGCCGATATCTATTCGTTTTATATGTGCAATCCATAATTAACACACGAGGGAATGTACGAAGCAAATCCAAACTCACTGGATGTACCCAAAACAAGTCCGTGACAGTCATAGAGCCTTCCTCACATCGATGACGCTCAATGTACTTATGTTTCGCTAATTCACCCAGTAGTTGTTGCATCTGGGATCTACCAGCTTTCTGTAGAACCCTACATCGATGTCGTATATTGTAAACTATCTTCATTCTGCTCATATTAAGGGCATCCCTCTGTTTGAGTGTAATGAGTATCTCTTTTGGTCTTACTAGGCTCTTTGATATATCAACTAATAGCGACTTTTCATTAGCTGACAATCTTCCTGCATATGAATGTCCTTGGAGATGCTCCGCAACTGGATGATTATGCAGCCCGCAAACTACATTCAATGTCCATTCATCGTATGTTTTCAACTTGAATGCCCTCAAATCAAATGGACATTCACACTTCTTCGTACCAATTTGTCTCAATAAGTCTTTTGGGCCATATTTCAACTTTTTACGCAATCTATACTTCCCACTCCGCTCACAAGCAAGATAAATTCTTGGTCTCTTACGACCGCCACCATAGTCCGACGTTCTTATAATAATAACAAAGCCATTTATCCTTCCAATGTCTCATACCCAAGTGAACAATTCATCTTTGTTGTCGAAAACCTATATATGATGTCACATAACTTTCACAATAACAAACTAAACAAACTAACTAATACAAATTTATGAATTTACAAATTTTATGTTAAAAATTACCTGTTTAGCTATAAAATGGCTAGTACAATCCACCATAATATCCGATCGAACCTCAGGTTCTTCAGTGCATGCCATCTAAAGAGGAAGGGGAAAATTTCAATTCGGTTCTACAGATCCGAAATAAGTAAAATAATTCGGCAAATAAAAAACGAAAATAATAACAAAATTCGGCATTCTAGGACTGAAAATATTAATTTTGTTTGGAATTATAGGACCGAAAATATTAATTTTGTTCAGAACTCTAAGATCGAAATAAATTAAAAAAATCGTAATTCTAGTTCTGAACTATTCATATTATTTCGGTATTTGATAACCGAATTAATTTTTCAAATTTGGCACTGCGTTTTCGACTAAAAAACGCAAAAAAAAAAAAAAAAAAAAAAAATGTTGATCAAAATCAAATAAAAATTGTTCCTTTTCAACACTGATTTTGCTATCACCATTGCTTGAGTTTGAACTGTCATAGGTTTGCAACTCTTCCATATCAAAATCAAATAAAAATTGTTGAACTAATAATTAAACTATGTTAATAATTGAGTATAAATTTAAAGATTAAAGCAATAGAGGAGATGTTTTGTTTGCAAATAACAAAGAGGAATACAGAGTGTGTAAGAAGTAAAGTGACTACAAAAGAAAAATTAGGGTTTAATTTTTTTTTTTCAAAAAGTGTATATTGAGATATTTTTATTTCTAAAAGATGTGTATAGAGAATTTGTATATATAATATTAGGAGTGTTGATCAATGGCTATTATAGTAATTTTTAATTAGGATATAATTGTCATTAATCTATTTTTTCATTAAGTGTGTTCACTGAGTTTATCAAGTTGGTAGAAATAGAATTTCCCCAACAGGACTTAATGGTATTTAAGTTCATTAAATGGGACTATCCCACAATTAACCCTTAGATTATTTGACGAGTCGTGAGAATCTTTTATATTTTTTTGTGTTAGTTAGGGCATGTCCAACTGTTCATCAGAAATTTTATCAAATCTGAGTAAAAAAAGATGAATTCCTCAATTTGATATCAACCACTCCAACGGTGAGTATTGTAACTTTTATCAAAACGCACTGGATGTCCTGGGAGAGGACCCGCCGGTCGATCGGAAAGAGAAAACTGAATTTTTCCCCCTCAATTTCTGTTCCCTCAATTCCTTTCCGCAAAATGCTGATCCCTCCTTGGGTAATTCTTATAAAACCATTCCACAACACTGCCACTGTCATCTGTGATGAAAATTCGTTTTTTGTAACTTTCCAGGGAATCTTGTAACAAGTCTGGCAGGAATTTGGGTTTTTCCAAGTAATCACTCGACTTTGCCAATGCTCGTCTAGGCGGTGGCTCAAACAATACATCTTCTAAACCCTTCAAAACCTCTTTTTTGGCTTCCACCATGTTATCACAATGTTGCAGCTTTCTTGGCAAATTCACCGACTCAATCATCAAACCTGTTTTCCTCATTGCAACCACAGTGGAGTTGTTGAATCGCCTAATATACACAATTTTATAATTTGAGTCTTGTTGGAAAGTATTTAAAGGGTCATTGTTGTAATTTGAGTCTCATCTGGAATCTAGCTTGAGTCTCATCTGTAATTTGAGTCTCAAGCTCGAGTCTTGCTGTAATTTGAGTCTCATTTGGAATCAAGCTTTGGCTTTCTAGATCGGATTCGATTGCCAAATCAATATCATTCTCGTTCAAAAATTCTGAATAATCCATGAAATTCCTAACACGAGAGCTCACAACAAGAGCTCTGTTGCCTTTTATGAGCAATCCTTCGTCCCACAAATCGTGAAAAAGCAAAGGCAAGAATTCGAAACCGAATGAATCAGAGCCAATTGCTTCATAGTCAAACAAAGAACTCGAGGGTTTTCTCGTGATGGAGACAATAGAAGGCAATGCTAGTATTAGAAAGGCTAAAAACAGAGACTGAGACATAACCCTTAAAACTTGTGAAGTTGGAAGCTCTATCACCAAAAAGGCATCGGAATTCAACCCAATTGTCTCCGATTTCAATTGTTTCGTCTCAATTTCTCTCTTGGATCAATGCCCACAACCCAATTCCATTGCAAAAATGGAGCAAAACCTAGAAGCAATGTGATTGCCAACCATGAGCATTGGCAAAAAAGACAGGTCAAAAAAGATGTAGAGTTGGTCATTTGGTGGTCGACCGGGGGGATCGACTAGGTGGTCGACCGGTTAATGTAAATTTTTTACAAATTATGCTTTGAGGTGGTCATCAAGGGGGACATCCGGCCGGACGTCCAGTAGGTCCACACTCAACGGTTATGCACTGTAAATTATTGAAAGGTGCAAGACATCCGCAGTTTGGTGAAAATTTTGGACCGTTCTCAATTTGATATGGTTTTGATAAAACTGTTAGAGACAAAAAAAAAATGTGTCTTTTTTTACCAAATTTAAATTTGGTGATGAATTTGGTGAACCGTTAGAGATGGCCTTAGAGTTGGGTAAAAATGTGTCTTTTTTTACCAAATTTAAATTTGGTGATGAATTTGGTGAACCGTTAGAGATGGCCTTAGAGTTGGGTTTTATGAACGAGACTTATTTATAAGGAATGTTCCATCTTTCAATGATAAATTTATTATTATAAAAATATTTAATAAATATAATTTAATTACTTACATTTTTTTACATCATAATTCAATACAAATTAACATGACTAAATTAAAAAAATTCATAAACAAAAATTAAAATGTTGTAATTATCTATCACTATGATAAAACTTTTAGTATTATTACAAGTATTAAATGATCATTTCATAAATATAAGACATACTTCTAAAAAAGTCTTAAAAAAATTCATTATTAAAACAATGGATAGATAAAATAAAAATTTATTTAAGACTTAGGCCTCGTTTGGGAACAGGCTAATTTAGTAACTTTTTGGTTATTTGGCTAAAATGTGAGCTAAAAAAAATTAGTATGTTTGGGATAACTTTTTGACTTTTTACGAAAAGATGTGCAAAAAGTAGAGAGAAAAGAGAATCTTTGACTTTTTGGTACGGGTTGTTGGCTTTTTGGCTAATTTAGTAACTTTTTGACTTTTTGGCTAAAAGGGAGAGTTTCCAAACGAGGCCTTATTAATAAGTAAATTTGGTTCGTAGGACCTGCTGCTGGTAATTATCCTTAGATTTTTGTGTAGATTATATTTAGGAAAAGTTATCAATAAATCTTAAATGTTGAAATTGTACACCATTTAGTCTCAACTTTTTTTCTTTTGATCTATTTGGTCCTTTCTATTGCTCAATGATGTAAATACCACTACATATTTTTCTGAACGCTTGAATAGGTGATGGTGTGGTGTGACACAGCCTCATGTTTGTGTGTTTCAGAAATTTGTGTTCGGTACGTGTCACATTGAGGGTGATCGGTGGGTGCAATACATCAACAAAGTGCACTAAGGCTCTTTATGCTTTTTGCCTTGAAATAATGTATGTCATGTGACACACAGTGTTTGGCACGTGTCTTTTATGAGGGTGATCGGTGGGTGGGTGATCAGTGGGTGCCACATATCAACAAAGTACACTAAGGCTCTTTATGCTTTTTGCCTTAGAATGGTGTATGTCACGTGACACACAAAAGGAAGGGTATATTTGACCACTCAATGTTACCAAACAAAGGAAATAAAATCAACTGGTAAGATATTCCCCCACTAATAGGACTAATCAGAACAATAGAAATAACTTTAGAACCAATCGGTAAAATTGTTTGTCAAATATGGTTTATTGGTAAATATCCCTTATATTTATCTTTCTTTATATTTAAAAAAAAATACAATTAGTCTCATATTTTTAGAATGATTACGTTGATTTTTTTTTTAAAGATTTTAATTCATTATTAGAACAAAGGATAAATACATAAAAAGAAAATATTTTAAGTTTTTTTTTTCATTAATAATTTATTAGTCATATAAATAAAAAAAAATAATATTATCATTTATTTCGTATTAAAAAGCATGTTTATATTTGTTTATTTCAACATGTATCTACTATTGGCATTAGTTTTAGTTGCTTTAATCATGCTAAAAACAATTGATATAAATTAAATTATGGATAAACTATTAATAGATTTTAATAGTTGAACTTAATTATCATAAAGTTTTATTGAAAATAAATCTTAGTAAAATTATAGCTAAAAATATTTTTTTATGACAATTTTTTACATATATTGTTAAAAATTGACAATTAGTGACTTTTTTTTATCATATTTTTTTAAATTGTCTCTAAAACTTACAATTAGTGACGTTTTCTGTGACGAATTTTTTAAACTGTTGCTGAAAGTTGTAAATTAATGACTGTTTTTTGTGACGATTTTTTAATTTGTCGCTAAAATTTATAATTAGTGATATTTTTTGTGACAAAAATTTCAAACTATCGTTAAAAATTAATAATTAGTAACTTTTTTTAATAGTATTTAATAAAAAATATTATTAATTATTATGAAATCTATTGAATAATAAATTCACTTATTAAGATCTATACGTAAGTTTCTTAATAATTATTTGTAAAACTTACTGTATTTTCTCTAAATCTTATGGTTGACTTTTTATGAGTCTTGAGAGAATTATTTACTTATTTTTGGTTGTAGGGAGATGTAATGGACAACAAAAGCTAAATATAAATAGAAAGAAATATATAAACTTAAAAAAAAAGAAGGGGGCATTACCCATTCGTAATAGTCAGAAAAATTATTTACAAAAAAAGTAAATATTATAAATGTTAATAATTATAATTATATTTTTTTATTAATATTTAATAATTTTTGAAAATTTTCCTAAATGGTAATTTTTCCAAAAAAAAAAAGGGATGAGCACCTCTCCATACATTTATCTATCTGTCTTGTGAACTTAATTCAGACCCACATCAAAATCTGAACTACGTACTTTGTAGATCTTGCAATAAAGATTATCAATATAAAAAATTAATTTCATCAAATTAATCTATAAGTATTTAACCAAATCATATTTTATTTTATAAAATAAATAATAAATATAATTATAAACTTAAACTCTCTATTTTATAAAATAAAATAGGATTTATTTCGTATTTATAGTTGATGACTAAACTGATTTTTTTAAATTTTTTTATTATTATTTTAAGATATGATAGCCTTTACTATATGAGACCTTAAAACCATTCAGCTTGTTTAGTTCTGGTTTTATGAAAATTTTAATTTTTTTATTTTTCGTATTTAATATTTTTAATGAATTTTTTTAATATTTTAAGTAATTTTTTTAAAAATTTTTTAGACACATTTAACATAAATATACTTAAAAAGTATAATATTTATGATTTTTTTTAAAATACACTAAATATCAAAAATACGAAAATTCAATATATTTTTCATATTTTTGTATATTTATTAATTTTTAAAATATTTATTCACAAATATATTATTATTTAGGGGGTATTTTTTTAAGGTCCCTGATATTATGATTTTATAGTATAAAGGACATCAACTATTTTCATGATGTCTAAGGTCCCTCAACATCAACCAGAGAAATTTCAGTCCCAGAGAAAATTCGATCCAGAGAAAATTCAACTAGAGAAAATTCAATCCAGAGAAATTCTCTGGTCCAAACGAGAAAATTCAATCAGAAAAATTCAATTCTGTCTAAAATTTACCTCTCATTCTAGCTAAAATGAGGTGTACAGTTCTAGAAACTAAAGAACGAGAAATATGAAAAACATGAGTTTGCAGAGATAAATCTCCAACAAGCAACGGAGTATACGGACACAACTCGTTGCCTTGAAGGTGGCATGCACATAATCACCATGATGAGTATGAGAACAATCAGCATAAGAGTTGACTTGATATCTGGAGCTTCGTCTTCACCTTCTGCCATGATCAACACTTCTTGCTCAAGCTTTCTTCTTCTTTAGTTTGTTTCCTGTAAACTATCAGTTTGATGCTTTTGCTTGTTCTTGTACTCTGCCCAAAATAAAATGTAAAGTTGTGGTTAACAACCAAGGTGACTTGTTAATTATTTTGTGCTTTGAGTTGGGAGTGTACATTGATTTTGCATTTAGTTTCTTGAATTTGCATTTAGTTTCTTTGAATTATTTGACCTAAAATTCAGTTCAAATGAAAAAAAAAATCGAAATAGACGTTTTGTGAGCTAAATACCAGAGAAATTCCTCAATCCAGAGAAAATTTTCAACCCAGAGAAAATTCAGTTCCATTGCCAAATACTCTTGGAAGGCTTGAACCCAGAGAAATTTAATTTTTCTCTGGGTGTGAATCCAGAGAAAATTCTCAACCCAGAGAAAATTCAGTTCCATTGCCAAATACTCTTGGAAAGCTTGAACCCAGAGAAATTTGAATTTTCTCTGGGTTGAATCCAGAGAAAATTCTCAACCCAGGAAAATTCAGTTCCATTGCCAAAAATACTTCTTGGAAGCTTGAACCCAGAGGAAATTTGAATTTCTCTGGGTTGAATCCAGAGAAAATTCAAATTTCTCTGGGTTGAATCCAGAGAAATTTGAGAAATTCTACTACTAAGAAGGTGGAGAATTTTTAAAAACAGAAAAAGAAAAAAAACCTATTTTAACCTCCTTCACTTGTGCATGTGTTTGGTCTCCGAGAAACCGTGGAAAAATTATTGAAAATTTTTAGATTCAGTATTGTATTTTGGTTGTAAGTGGCTGTACTGATGTTTCAAATTTTCAGATTCAAAGCATCAATCGGAGCTCCGTTTGACGGGATCTGGTAACCCTTTCACATTGATTCCCTTTCCAATCTTCTTCTTGCCCAACAAAACCACCCACCTGAAATCGAGACAGAAACTTGATTTCTAGAGAAAGAGAGAGAGAAAAGGAGGGACAGAAGGGAGTAGAGAGAGAGAGAGAGAGAGAGAGAGAGAGAGAGAGATGTGGGTGTTCCATCTGATCTCGCTACCTCTAACATTGGACATGGTGGTATTGACGCTGTGGTACTTCGCTGGACCATATGTGCCTCGCTACGTCCTCTTCACCGTCGGCTACACCTGGTTCTGCTCTATCTCTGTATGTATGTATGTATGTACATGTCTGTGTGTGTGCGTGAGAGTAGACAAAAGGAAGGGGCAGAATTTCTCTGTGATAAATGAGAGGGACCTTAGACATCAAAAAATAATTTTGTGGATCTCTTCCATTATGAAAAGTGGGAGAGGGACCCTAGACCAATTTTCCCTATTATTTAAATGCATACATTTAAAAAAATAAAAAAAAAAACTTAAAATTTAAAAAATATTTACTAAAAATAAAAATAAAAAATCACAAAAATAAAAAACTCAATTTTAAAAAAACACAAAACCAAATTTTCCTTCGAATTTGGCTATTCGTGTCTCATTCTGTCATCGCGACAACACCCCCAATGGCCAGCCTCCCCAACTCTCACTCCAACCACCACCACCACCACCACCACCCTCTTCTCCGGCAAAGCTCTCCGTCCTGCTCCGGTGACCACGGCAGTCACGAACCCTAGTTTACCAATTCAAGTGCAAAGTTCTACGACAATCAATCTCTTTTCTTGCTCTCCCTGTTTATTTTTCCTTCTCCGCCATGACCACGACCTTTGAAGAAACAAACACAAAGTGTTCGTCAACATGTGTTGTGGATTTGATTCCACATTCTCCACATAAACCCTATATCTCCAAACCCATCTTCAATTGCTTCTCAAAGAGGTCTCTTCCATTACCATTAACTTCTAAACAAGTGGGTTCTAGAAAATTACAAAGGGTGGGTCAATTACGGCCTCAATGTCAAGCTCAAGCAACAACCACAGTGAAAGTAGTGGTAGTAGTAGTGGTGGTGGTCTTACATACAAGGATGCTGGTGTTGATATAGATGCTGAATCTGAGCTTGTTAGGAGAATTGCAAAAATGGCACCTGTGATTGGCGGCTTCGGAGGACTTTTCCCTCTTGGTACGTCTTTTTCTGTTCTTTTGTATTTTCAATTCTTAGAGTTAGATATAGTATGTATGAAATTTGGGATCTTGATTCAATTCAACACTTCTACTCATGGATTTGGTAAGGAAAAGGGGAAGAAATTGTAAAGAAAATCATTTTATTACTTTGGTTACCATGAAAACCATGAAGAAAAATAACCATTAGGGAAGTTTAATGCCTGTTCTCTTTTTCAATTTTTTATTATTTCATAAAAAAATTTGTAATCTATTTTAGTCCTTTTCACCATATTTTTTTGGACCTTAGGAATTGCCAAGACAATGCTAGGTAACAAATATTTTTTCAGCCATGCATTCAATTTGATATGTATACTCATACAAAATTTTTGCAAACTCTTATAGGGTCTTTGTTCTTGAACACCAGGATTACTTAATGAAGTTGGGTGTCTATTATCTATATACTGAGTCACATGATGAAGTGGGATGAGTTTATGTTGAATTTGATTGGAGGATCCGATCCAGACTACAGCAAGAGATTCAACACTAACCTACTCGTGCAAGCAGATAGTAAACTGTAATGGCTACATAGTCATGCTGGTTTTTGGTCAAAAATATAGTTCTTTAACCATCTCTTTACTTTTGTCTCTTAGAATGCCAATGTTGGGCTGATGATAAATCTATGACTTGGGTTATTGAGCAGCTCCAATGCCCGTCACCTATGAAGCACTGACAAGGACACAGGACACGGCAATTTCCAAAAAATGGGGACATGGACACAGCGGGGGACATGGCAAATTTTTTTATTTATTTTTTATTTTATATATTTTTATGTGTTATGTAGATTCATATTACATTCATCCTAAATCAAAATTAACAAAAACTAACATAGTAACATTAATTCAATAAATATAACAACTACATTTAAACAAATTAATAGACCATCCATTCACAAAAAAGTCATAATAAACGATAACAAGAACTAAGACGAGAAGGGAAAAAAAAACATTCAACATTCAACAATATTCTTTACAAAAATACTAAATAAGAGAGGCAAAAAAAGAAAAAAGTGAGCCCTGCCGTGCCCTCTACAAAAAAATCATTAAATTAAAGGAACAAGCCAGATGGTGTGTCCGGTACGTATCTCCATGTCCCTGGCGTGTCGGACACCGCCACGACACCAATTTTAGAGTGTCCATGCTTCATAGCCTGTTACATAGCTCTAAGAGAGGATTTCTTTACCTTTCATTATCTAAGCTGACAGCCTTGCTTTGGTCCACCATTGGTCAATTAGGAAAAAAAATAAGCACAAGAAAATATGATTCTATTGTGTTTTCAAATGAATCCATTGAATTGTTGATTTTTTTTTTATAAAATTTTATATTATTATTAGTAAAAGCAATTTTTAATTGAAGATGATATAGTTTACATGTATTTCACCAGAAAATCATTGAGAAACAGAAGGTTTGGTAAATGTTATCAATGTTACCATAGTAATCTATTCCATGCTGCATTGATAAAACTTTTTACTGTTATATGCTTTAAATCAATTAAGCACTGCACACAATCAGTGTGATAAAAGTTTTGGAGTTGCAAATGGTTTGAAATCAAATCCTTTTCTATATTTGCTGCTATGCTTTTGCACATTTTTTGTTTGTGGATGTCAAGGTATTTGCAAGGTAGTTCGTATCATGCTTCGTGTCATGGTCCATTTGTTTCCGAATTGTCTTTTACTCTTTTTGTACTAACTGAGATGACCAATGAAAGATTTCCCAACACAAGAGTTCCAAGATTACATTTTCTCATGAGTTGCATGCTTTCTTTTCTCAACATGTATAACATAGCAGATGTTTGGGTGTTTCATTCTGGGTATTTTTGCATTAAGTCTTGATTGATCATTCAGATTGCCCCTAACTGTGCATGTGTGAACCAGGTAATCACATGAACTAGGAATTAAGGCATGGTTGCTGATGCTTGCCTCTTTTGTAGTGATTCCTCTTTCTTTAATTACCTTTTTTTCTTCTTTTGTTTCCCATTCAATTAAGAGTTGTTTGTTTGTTAATTTTTGTCCTCTTTGTGTAGATGTGTTTTTTGTTTTTGATTGAATAGGGGATTCCTATCTTGTGGCTGGTACAGATGGAGTAGGAACTAGACTTAAGCTCGCATTTGAAACTGGAATTCATGAGACTACTGGCATTGATCTGGTAAAGTTTATAATGTCTCTCATGTTCTTTTGTTTTGTCTTCCTCAAAAATCTTTTGGTAAATTATATTGATTTTGTCCATTAAGGAGTTGACGATTGGTAGAAATTTCATATATACCCTACATTGTTTTACAAAAAATGATTTTTTTTCAGTGACATGTCATTTTGATTAAATTGACCTTTTGCCCATGATACCTTACCAAATTTATCACACTTTGCCACTATTTTATTCACTTTCTACTTGTCTCTCTATCACCACCCATTTTTTAATCTCTAAACTACATCATTATCGCTATCAATGTCTTTCCAAAACTAGATTTGAGAAACACAATTTGTTATGCTTGATTTCTTTCATTTTGTGAGAACCCCCCAAAACCAAAACCCAACACTATGTTGCTGCTACAATTAAACCAATTGAACCCCGACTCTGCACCCACCACTAGTGCCTCACTTGATCACAACCACACTATAAGTACCAAGCCATCATCCCCTTCAGCCACACCACATCACCAAACATTTAATCGGAAGTTGGAGTTGGTGATGAAAGAGGAGAGGTTTTGTGTACTGAGGAGACGAGAGATGAAGAGTGATTTTAGATTGGTTTTTTCTTTTAAGAATTTATTTACATATTTCATATGAAGTATGGTGTGTTTGTTTGATTTAATGGCTGACTATAGATTTTTTTAACCACACTTAAATCGACCCATCTTAAAAAATATTTCAACCTGCCCAACTCGCATTGCTAATCCTTCCAAATTGCGCGGGCAGATCCTATCAGGGCTGTTTGGGCAGGTTAGACATTATTTTGCATAGCCCTATCCATTTTCATTTTTGTGCTGATGATGTCAATAAGATTCCCTCAACGACCTCAATGGGAGGGGTAAAACTAAAATGCCATTAGAAAACTCAGGAAGGGGGTACTCATCCAAAAAAAAAAAAAAAAAAATGCATGTGTGAGTGTGTGGATCTCTTGTTTATATTAAAAAAACCAAAGGTGCATGTGTGAGTGTATGGGTCAAGATTATATATTATAAAACCAGTGTGTGAATCTGTGAGTGAAGATTATATATTATAAGAATAAAGCTTTGGACCCCCAGTGGGGGTACTGGGGGTCACATCCCATTGGTCCAAAAAAAACAGTTTTTTTTTTTTTTGAGTTTTCAGCCAACCCCAGGCCGACACGTGGCACTGGGGGTCACCCCCACTGGGGGTCTGTAGCATTGCTGATATTATAATAGAGTATAATGGCAACAGCTTTATCAAAAGGCCACCCTCATGGCTACTCAAAGCACGTGATCGCAGAACACCCCAAAGAGAGAGAGATTAGAGGGAGAGAGAGAGAGACAGTGGGTGAGGTTGTTTTGTTTTTATTTTTTTTATTTTTTTTGTATGTCTTTGTTGTTGGTTTTACGCATCAATATATATAACTATATGTATCAGAAGTGACTCACTACAAAGTATGAGCCCTCAAAACAGGTTCACTGGGAACGGGGAGGAGAGCGATGGCAGCGGCGGTGGAGGTAGGGAGGTCGTCTTCGCCATGGCTTGGAGGGTCGACCCGGAGCTTTTAGGGGCCCTAGGCAAGCTTCGGTGAGTATGGTGATGGAAGAGGACGGAAGTGATGGTGCTGGTAGACAACGGCGGCTGATGGGCTGGCGGAGAGTGAGTGACGCTGAGCTTGAGGGTCAGAGTTTCTGTGAGGACAGTGGAGAAGAGAAAAGAGCTAGTGTATGCATAGCAGGTTGAAGAAGGGAAATTTCAAGGTATGTGTAGAAAATTCGAGCGGACTAGGTTGAGGTCCGGCGGACGGCTAAGGTGAGGTTGCCGTCCGCCGGTGAAGCGAAAATATTAGGTTCTAAACCTGCTCTGATACCATGTAGAAATTGATGTATTATTGATTGATATATATTGATGTGTATATTATAAATGGTGAGTGGCTCATTATATAGGAGAGGGTGAGTGTAGTAGGTGAGGAGTAGGTGAGGAGTAGGTGGTGGTAGGTGATGGTAAATTGGTGGTAGGTGATGGTAAATTTTAACATATATTATTTCTAGTATATATACATGGCAAGTTGGTGTGCTCTTTAGTGTTGAGCATGATGGAGAGGAAAATGCTAACGCCAGGCACTAGAGACATTTTTTATTTTTTTGGTAGCCTGATAATTGTGACATTTTTCCATGAATTCTCTCTCTGTTGGTTGGTCTTTAATTGAGTAGGAAAATGAGTATTTAGATGACCCAAAATAGTTGGGACAAGGCTTTGTGAGTTCAGTATGTTGTTGGTTGAAATTTGGAGACGTGACTGTTTTATCATGCATGCTGATCTCAGTTGATTTAACTTGTTAGTTGGAAATATTTTTAACTCAATTTTATTGATTTTCTTATTGTTCATGATTTGGAAGAATAGAATTTGACAAGTTAGTGTGCATGATCTATCGTAGTTAAAAAACTCAATAGTTAAGAGGTTCTGGATTTTGTGCATGTGTGCTCATGAGTGTGTTTGTCTGCCTGTTTCTTCTTTTGTCAATATATAAGAAATCTAAGAAATTGGGTAATTGTGGAATGAAAACTTATTTTTAAGCTGTACTCAGTCCATCACAATATGTGCATTTCAGGCTGCAGAGATGCCAAATTTTTATGCAGATGGCGAGTATGATCTTAGTGGTTTTGCGGTTGGTATTGTAAAAAGGGATTCAGTTATTGATGGGAAGAACATCACTGTTGGAGATGTCCTCGTCGGCTTGCCATCTAGTGGAGTTCATTCCAACGGTTTTTCTCTTGTTAGAGGGTTTGCCTTTGCTTTGGTTGTTTGTGGCTTACACTTTCCATTGAATGGTAAAGTTCTTATAACTAGCTCCGATAAATGAATATTTTTTTTATAAGTCAAATATGTAAAAACTTATTTAAGTTTCAGTCTGAAATATAGGTAAAACATTATTTGGCCAATGCCCACTGTAACCCCTCCCTCCTCCACCGTGACCTTCACCAGCCCTCTTCCTTGTTGCTTCCCCTGTTGCAGCTTCTCCCCTTCCTCACCCACCACAATCCCCTTTCTCCCCCCTCCATCACTGGCCGTCCCATCTCACCCATCGCAGTAAGGTAGTGATAACTCCAATCATTGTCGGATTGGTGTATAAATTGTGTTTCAATCTTAATATGTTGAATATATTTCCGTTGTTCATCATATCAATGGGGTTTTGTGTGGTTTTCAGCATTTTGTTGCACTTCGTGTTTCTTAGAAAAAGACCAGTTGAAACAGATGTTGTAGAAAATGACATTAGTGATGGAGAGAGCTTGATCAAGAGTCATCAGATTGGTTGCTTGATCTCTTCACCGGCCTTTACTACTGGGAAAACCTTCACCACGCTGTGATGGAGAATGATGGAAAGGAGCAGCGACATAAAAATGACCTTTTGCATGTCTTTAACTTGTTAATAAATAAGTTATTGAACAACATTTTCCACTTAATGGAGTTAGATGTAATAAGTTGACACCATTCACTGTCTTAAGTGTAATAATCCCTTTTTTTTATTATTAAGATCACTGATGAGCGCCTCAATTACTCAATATCTAAATGGATATTTGCCACATTTACTTTCTTTTAGACCCTTTGTGCTAAAACTTAATATCTTTACTTATGGTGGATATTTATAGGGTTCTGGCTCAAAGTGGCCTTTCTCTGAACAACCAACTTCCTGGTGAAACTGTTACATTAGGGGAAGCTCTGATGGTCCCGACTGTTATATATGTTAAGCAGGTCATCTCTCACATCCATTCCGCTTAATTTTGATCCATTTTGTTGCTTTTATTTGTTGCTATCTTCAAGATCTAACATTTTGTTTCTCTTGAAAAAGGTGCTTGACATAATTAGCAAGGGAGGCGTGAAGGGAATAGCCCACGTCACAGGTGGTGGTTTTACTGATAACATACTTTGAGTGTTTCCAAAAGGCCTTGGAGCTCTCATTTATAAGGACTCTTGGGTAATCCTTCCAGTGTTCAAATGGATACAGGAGGTAAAAAAATATTCTCAACCTTCATTTGGATGATTGAACATATTTTTTTCCAGCAGTATATCGTGCTCGACCGTCAGATTTTTGATGAGTTATGTGATAGTGACTTGATAATACTCCAATCCTTTATTGAGAAAAAACTATGGATCTTGCATACAAACAATTGATGCGTCGTTGCATATAAACTTCTTGCCTTTAAATTTTTATTTTTTATTTTTCTCCCCTCTTTAGGCAGGAAAAATAGAAGATGCTGAAATGAGGCGGACTTTTAATATGGGTATTGGGATGGTTCTCGTTGTCAGTCAGGAGGCAGCCCATAGAATACTAGGGGATGCGAAGGGGGCATATACGGCATACCGCATTGGTGAGGTTGTAAGTGGTGACAGTGTTTGTTATCAATAAAATGTCTCTGACTTCTATGTCTTGCAATGCTGCTAAGGTTTTTTGGGGGGGATCAGTTTGATGGGTTGAGATATACAATGGATTTTGGCCTTTTTATTTTTATTTTTATTTTTAATTTTTATATGGCTCCTACTTAATTTTGTTGTTTTGACTTGAGCAGTCGTGTCTGACAATGCTTGAAGATGGTGTATTTTACTTGTATCATGGACAATTTTTGATTTGTCCCAAACATTGCCAAATTGTTCTCTCCTCTCTACCGGATAAACTAGCACTGTGAGATGTTAATTGCGTTTAGACTGTGAAAGTGAACCTGAGGGTACCGGATCTGGGGTGCCTGCTATGTGCTGTCTTATGGGCTCATTTTGGAGTTCGGTTTGATAATCTGAACCGTTCATATTTTAGAATATATCAAGTAGAACATACCTATAAAAAATGAAGTTAATCGGATATCGTTAACGTTTTCATCTTCTCATATTTGTATCTACAAAAATAGATAATATTGCGATTTAACTTATTAAAATGAATACAAATGTGAGTAGATAAAAAGGTTAAAAATATTCGATTAACTTAATTTTTTATGAGTATGATTTACTTGATGTACTGTAAAATGTGAACAATTTTGATTATTAAATCAAAGCTCGAAATGAACTCATAAAGCAACACAGCAGTACCTATCGTGCTGGGTGCACAGCGGGCACCTCAGATCCGAGGGTACCATGTCGGTTAGCTATTGATTTTTTTATCTGACGCTTTGGGTAGTAAAAAAGAAAATGTTTTTGTGATATTTTTAAAATAGGAAAAAAGTATTACACGCCAATGGAGTTCACATTAAAATAGTATGGATATTCAGGGCCGTTTGGTAATACTTAGGTATTGTTTGATAACATTATATTTTTAATTTTTTGTTTATATTTATAAAAATTTTAAAAATTCAAATAAAAACTTGTTTGGTAAATTTTTTATTTATAAATCAATGGTCTTAGTTTATAAATTTGACAAAAAATGTAAACTCAAAAAATGTGTTTTTTTTTTTTTAAATAGAAATTTAAGCGTTTGACTAACAATTTTTTTTTTAATTAATTTTTTTTGCAATTATTTTTTTTTCAATTAATTTTTTTCAATTAATTTTTTTCCAATTATTTTTTTTTCAATTAACTTTGTTCCATTAATTTTTTTTTCAATTATAATGTGTATGATCCCATTGTTATTAATAATAAAAAATAAATATAAATATTTTATGTCTAAACAAATATATTTTTTAGTTTATGTTTTTAAAAATATTTTGTTCAAATCAAACGCATTTATAGTTTATGTTTTTCTAAAAATAAACAAAAATCAATTTATAAAATTTTTGTAAACATAAACAAAAAATGTTAAAGTTACCAAAAGCTACCTTAATAACTTTTTTAGTGTTTCTAGCATTATTTGTATATATATGTACTTTAAATTTTACTTATTATTTTATTATTCCCTTACTCTCACATGAAGTGTGAAATCTGCATATACATATTTAAAATTTTACCTACTCCCTTTTACATGAAGTGTGAAACTCTAATGGAAGTCTCACACTTTATATGAAAAAAAAAAGGTAAAATAACAACGTTGCTTCATTTATATATGTGGAGCCATTTAGAGCGGGGGACCGATGATGCCCTAGAAGTCAAATAAAGAAGTTTTTAAATATGAAAGAGATTCGTATAGTGAATGAGGTACTTCTTTATTGTGTTAAATTTGTGAAGTTTGAGAGTCTAATTATGTCAGACATATTTGAAGAGTGTGTGAATAATACACATATTTTGATTAGTTGAGAATAATAGAGTCTATCATTTTAGATGACAACAATACTATAAACTTTCAAAAAACAAAACTTTCACAATCCCCTCTCACCTATGATTGGGAAAGAAAGAAAGAAAAAAAAACAAAAAAACAAAAATACGTGATTGATTCACATCATTTTGAGGTCATAGGAGTTCCTAACTTTGGAGGTCTCAAATATTTTTCTTTTATAGATGGGATCATTACATTTTTAGACCAATTACAATTTATACATTGAAGTGTGATTAACATAGTACATTTCTCGCCACCACCACCACCACCACCACCACCATTACCACTACCACCCACCACCACCCGCTACCCACCACCCACTGTCACCACTTTTCACCACCGTCTTCCGCCGCCATTTGCCGCCACTTGTCATTTCTCACTCTTTTTTATATTTTAAATTTTTTTTAAACATTTTGTCAATTACCAAACGCGTTTGTAACTTATTTTTTTTTTAAAAATAAACAAAAATCAATTTATAAATTTTTTGTAAATATAAACTGAAAACGTAAACGTTACCAAAGAGACCTTTAGTATCTGCATGTATAACAAACCTAAAGGCCTTACTTAGCGCTTATGAGCCAAATACATGGTGTTTTAACTTAATTTCTATGATCTAAGTAAGTGTCCATTGCTTTTTATGTTAGATTTTATGAGACAACAGGACAAGTTTTACAACGTAAATAGTATGGATCATTCAAAGCATCTCTAACTTACCTTTTATATTGACACTTTTTATATCTTCATATTTGAAGGATTTTCATTTCCAACCCATCTTCTAAAATTATCTCCATTTAAGATGAGTGATTCTTCCTCTAAATATAGAGATGAGAGAGTATGAAAAATGAAGGATGATATTCAAAATAATATTTATTTTTGTAAATATCAATTTTGTCTTCAATACATTTTCTTTTCACCAATCATATCTTTTTGTATTTTTTGTTAGTTGTCATAAAATATAGATAACTTTTGATATGTACATCTATTTTTTTATAAATTTGGTATCATTAAAAAATTAAAATCATATCTTTAAAATGAATATAATTTTTAATATATTTAACAAAAATTTGAAAATTAAACATTTATTATTAGTTACTGGTTGGAGAATCTAAATTCATCACCACCATTTATGATTTTAGTTAATTTTAATGAACAAAATTTTACTAATTTTATTAATTTAAATAAGTTTGGTTAATTTCGGAGAGATATATTAAGATGAGAAAATGGAAGAACTGTGGTTAGAGTTTGGGTAAATATTAAGATACTTTATATTTATTTTTTTGAATAAAAAAATTAAAAGTACTAAGTTGGAGATGCCCTCACGTAATGAATCTTGGGTCAAAATCATGGGTGAAGTGATGTTAATGAAACCTTATTGAAAGTATTAGTTTTTTTACAAGAATATATAATTTATAATGATTTTTTGATTTAATCTAATGCATAGAACTCTTTCGAAGGAAGACTAGCACCAAGCATATTGAGCAAACTCAGAGCACGTTTGAAATGTGGCTATTTTGGTTAATTTTTTAATATTTTATAAAAAAAAATAGATAAAAAAAATAAAAAGAATAATATGATTGAGTGTTTTAGCCAATAAATCAACATCCCAAACATCCTTATTGTTGTGGTGTTTTTTTTATCACATTAGTCCTACTCGTTGCAAATTAAATAGGTTTCTTAGTGAGGATGGAATCAGAATTTTATTATCGAATGGGCCAAAAGAACAACAGCTTGCTTGGTTAGGTTTTTCAAAAAATACTTTTCAGAAAATTCTACTTTATTATTTTTCGTATTTTTTTGTTTTTACTAAATTTTTTAAATATTTTGAATTTATTTTATTTTATTTTTTAGACATACTTAACATAAATATACCTAAAAAATAAAAAATTTATGAAAGAAACCTTTTAAAAATTCACTAAATATCAAAAATATAAAAAAAAATACGAGAACTCAGTACATTTTTTGTATTTTTATGTATTTATTAATTTTTTAAAATATTTTTTTACAAATTTGTTACTTTTTAAATACATCTAAGTAAGGTGCATATAAAAAAGTAAAAAAAATGTTTAAAATTTTAAAAATATTCACTAAAAACAAAAAACACGAAAAACTAAAAAACTTAGTTTTTAAAAAACTTAATCCAAAAAACTCAAACCAACCACACTGAATAATTTTTTTTAACCATATACACAAATACACATATATGTACAATATGATATATAAATTGTATATTGTACGGGGAGCAAAAATTCCGCAGAGCCCGTACTCCTTTCGTCCAAGCCCCTTGTCTATCCGATCGACCTGCGAGCACAACGGCGGTGAACTACCCGGCGGTGTGTGGCCGGAAAATCCCTTCGACGGTCAATTTAGCACACACACTCAGGGAGAGAGAGAGGAAGAGAGAGAGATATATCACAATGAGTGTTTCTCACCAAATGATGTTCCATCCCTAGCATGAGGGGCGCAGTCATGCTTATATACTTTCTGCGCTCAACTTTGCACCCATTAGTCTCTCGACACGTGGAGCTGGTCACCCATCTGTTAGCACAAATCCATCGAACACCACCTAACAAAACCGTCAGACAACATTAGCGGGAACTCGGTAGCTCGACGGAATTACCTTGGCCTTCCACGACCGTGCTGCGTAACGTGTCTGAGTGCTCCACTCGCCGAGCCCCATAACGGCCGAGATCGGTAGCATTTTGGCAGAGCAGAGCTCAAGACAGGTCGACCGGTGAACAGAAGACATTTCCCGCCGAGTTACGCGTGCGACCCATGGAACCCGGGTTAGCAGGCGGTCATCTCGGCCAAGTAAGCTCGGTCCAAACATGGGACCTAGACCTTAGGCCTGGACCTCCACCGAGCAAGATTAACTCCAAGGAAGTCCCAGTTAGCTCGGCCTAAATAGGGGGCCTGAGCCACAACCGAGTGAAACCCACTCGGAACAGGCCCAAATTAGCTCGGCCCAAACGTGCTCGGCCTTATCCAGTTCGACTTCCTCCACAGCCCAAAGCCAAATTATAAATCTCCCTCTCAATTGTCCCTTAATTCCGTCCGCGCAAGCGTGACTGGGATTACCTGATCCGACCGGGGTAGATTCTCCCTCGGTTCTTAGTTCGCAAAACGTTAACCGTGCTAATCCCTAAGCTTGGTTTCTTGATTTGCTCGGTTGACGTCTCAACTCGCCTTCTTGTCTCTTCAATACTGACGCCGCCGTCAATGGGGACACGAGTCGATCATTTATTGGCCTCGAGCAGCCAACCCAGCCGTCTCTTCGGATTCAAATTTAGGCGGTTCTTTTCTCCTATAAACACGCCACATTCCCCTTCATTTTCTTCCTACTATCTCTCTTTCATTCCAGATGACCTACAGTGCCCTCCATTGCTTTTTCAAGCCCCATTCTTGCTTTCTACTGTGTTCGTGCTTGAAGCCTCGACTTCTGCCCCATCCTGGTAAGTTCTTCGAACCCCTTTATTGCTTTTTCATTTGGGATTTCACATTTTTGGGCACGAAAAACCATTGGTTTTAGGATATAACCCCCAAAACCCTCATTTGCCCCTACTCTCTTTATTGTTCTTCAATCTCAGTGATAAACACACGAGGATCTGGGGCGGACTGGGCTCCAGGTCTTCGTTTGATCCCAAAAAACACCAACACCGAGCAAGTTGTAGGTTTGCAAAACTCGCGTATGAACCGAGGTAACAAAGTGCTGGACCGCTCAACCGGGCTAAAATCTGGCCCGTTTGAGCGACCGAGCTTCTGGGTTTACCCTTGTGACCGAGATGGTTAGGCACTCATCTGACCGAGCTAAAGTCAAGCTCGTTTTGCGCGACTGCGCTCCCGTTCACACTTAAACATCCTTTTACTGCAGAGTCCAAGGGGACCACGCACCAATACTGAGGCTCTCTAAGGCCGAGCAACCATCAACCGAGAAATTTTCCAAACCAACACAGCCGTGCTAAAACCAGCCAGCTACATATGGGGCGCTACCGCTTCCTGGTTGACAAGCCGGTCGCACTAGCCGCGTTTCGGGAAGAATACGGTGTCCCCGCCGACGTACATCTAGAGCTCGGTGCCGAGGATACAACTCCTTGGGGCAGACTAGACCAATGCCCTTTCACCGTGCTTTCCATTATTGAAGGCGGCCTTCGCTTCTCGGTCAACCCTTTAATGTGGGAGTTCCTGAGGCGCACCGGGCTAGCACCAATCCAAGTTTCAACCAACACTTATAGGATAATTAACGGGATAGCCGAACTAAACAACCGGCTAGGCCTGAGCCTAGGACTAGTCGAGATACTTCGCCAGTACACCCTAAGGCATACCGGCGATGGTCTCAACTGCTATTTAAAAATCAGACTAGGCAGGGAGAAGATAGTAACCGACACCCCAGATAAAGACATGCACGACGATGACTTTTTCTGGGTGTCCGGTAATTATGAAACAACCAACGTGCCGGGTTGGTATATCAGCAAGATCTTCGATTCAACATGTAAGCCATGCTAACTGCTCGGTTAAATTACTTTCCTTCGCTAATCTGTACTTAATATCTTTTCTTTTTTTCTCTTTGCAGCCATTGAAGCTTTGCAAGCCCACTACTACAACCCTAACGAATCAGCCGTCAGAACCGTGCTTCGGTACAGTAATCGGGATTGCCACAAACTTCTTGGTTACGTACCGACCTACAGATACTCCGCTCCCTGCCGGAGTAGAGTGACAGACTTCCTCTGAGCACTGTCCCCACCTCCTGACCCAACACTACCGGACGTGCCCCTTATCCGGTTGACCGAAACAGAGGAGATGGTGAAACGAAGCCGCATCAAAAATCTAATCACCGCCACATCCACCGAGCTACCGAGCATCCCCTCTCGCACAGTCGTTGCCGGTCAATCAAGCGGGGCCGTGGTCGCATTGGCGTCAACCGCCGCGGTGCAGACAAGCAAGGAAAGCCGTCGTGCTGGTAAAAGTCCTCGCACCGTCGATCGCTCAGCTGAGCTCGTAGCGGAGCTGAACACCGAGCAACCAGCGATCACAACTGACCCAACACCTCCATGAAAGCCCTAACTGAAGCACCGGGGAAAAGAGATCCCGGCCAATGCTTTGGTCAAAGGGGACAAAGAGTACCTCCTCGCCTTCGATCTAACCAAAGCCCTGCTTCTGCCAAGCAATGTGACCGACAGCGACCACGTGCCGGACACCCGGCTCGTGAAGTCCTCGGTCAAGTTTATGACCCGGGTAAGAATTTCGCATGCTTTATTCAAAATTTTCTAAGTGTTTGCTCGGTTTTCTTTCTCTAATCAAACTCTCTTCTTGCAGGCCATCCAGAAACAACATCTGGTGATGGAGCAGATTCATAGACTCTGGCTGAAGGTGACGGACGCTGCCAGCCAAGTTGAGCACCTTCAGACCGAGCTGGGGCAGTCGAAAGCTTCTTTGGAGATTGCGAACTCAAACAACTCCAAATTGCTCGGCCAACTTAGAGCCGCCGAGCAAGAAAGAGACGCCGGGCCGAGCTGGATGCGTTGAAATAAGCAAGGAAGGATGAGCTGGATGAGGCGAACAACGAAGGTTTCAAGGAGGCCGAGGAAAGCTACACCAAGCAAGTTCATGCCACACAGGACATTTTCTTCAAGGCCGGCTGGAAGGCTGCTTGCGAACAGCTCGGCCAAGGATCTGGAACCGACATGTTTGCCTCTCCCCCAACTGCCTTCCTACCGACGTACATGGTGTCATACGCCAACGATGTCTTTAGCGCATTGCAGGCTGAGGCCGAGGAAGAAGGTGTGGAGGAAGCTGAGGAAAATGCCAAGGGAGATAACCGCCCAAAGCAGGCTGGCCAAGTTGAGACCGGCGTCCAAGAAACCACAACCACGGTCGACCTGGAGGCAGCTGCAACTGGGGATGACTTCGCCGACCTATCTCCCTTAATTTAGTTTTCTTTTTTATTTTTAAGAATGTAATCGGGCTGCCAGTCCCACCGTATGTAATTCTGTTTCACATCAATGAAAAGTTCTGATTTCGTTAACTGTTGTACTGCATGTTGCATTGTGTTTTATCATCTCAACAAAAACCTTTAACAAAACATCAACTATTTTAGCCGGGGTAAAGCACCTCGGCTAAACCTTTTGAGTTGTGCAAATCATCAACCCCATTAGTCGGGACAAAACATCTCGGTTGAAACCATAGTTAAGTAAACCATCAACTCACTTAACCGGAGTAAAATATCTCGGTTGAAATCACAGAGTTAAGCAAATCATCAACTCATTTAACCGGAGTAAAACATCTCGGTTGAAATCACAGAGTTGAGCAAATCATCAACTCATTTAACCGGAGTAAAACATCTCGGTTGGAACCACAGTTGAGTAAACCATCAACTCATTTAACCGGAGTAAAACATCTCGGTTGAAAACAGAGTTGAGCAAATCATCATCTCATTTAACTGGAGTAAAACATCTCGGTTGAAACCACAGAGTTGAGTAAACCATCAACTCATTTAACCGGAGTAAAACATCTCGGTTGAAATCACAGAATTGAGTAAACCATCAACTTATTTAACTAGAGTAAAACATCTCGGTTGAAATCACAGAGTTGAGAAAATCATCAACTCATTTAACCGGTGTAAAACATCTCAATTGGAACCACAGTTAAGTAAATCATCAACTCGTTTAACTGGAATAAAATATCTCGATTATCACCTCAAAGTAAGCATCGAAAACAACAGAATGCTTCAGCGAAGATAAGTCACTTATATTATATTGACAAAAAGAGTATTACATTCAGAAGTGTAAGGCAAATAAGTCCTTCCTCAAAAGAATCACATAAAAACTATGAAAACTAGAAATAGTATAGTTTGAGGTTAGCCGCATTCTATGGCCGAGGTATGCCATTTCCTTCCAAATCTTTCAAATGGTATGCCCCCTTGCCCGCCAGATCGGTTATCTTGTAAGGCCCTTTCCAGTTTGCCCCTAGCTTACCTTCGCCCGACACTAGTGTGTTGCCAATAACCTTCCTTATAACCCAGTTGCCCACTTTGAACGGTCTGGGGTGCACGGTTTTGTTGTGTTTCCTGGACAATTCTTGTTGGTATGCGGCCACGTGGATCAAAGCTTTTTCTCAGCGCTCTTCAGCTAGGTTTCCAGTTTGCCCCTAGCTTACCTTCGCCCGACACTAGTGTGTTGCCAATAACCTTCCTTATAACCCAGTTGCCCACTTTGAACGGTCTGGGGTGCACGGTTTTGTTGTGTTTCCTGGACAATTCTTGTTGGTATGCGGCCACGTGGATCAAAGCTTTTTCTCAGCGCTCTTCAGCTAGGTCCAATTCCAGGGTGACTGTTTCAAAATTCAACTCGGGCTCAAAATTTTCACTACGGATGGTGGGCATGCCGATTTCTAATGGGATAATCGCCTCCATGCCGTACGCCAGGGCAAAAGGGATTTTCTCGGTAGATCGCCTCGGGGTCGTTCGATATGCCCAAAGGACACTTGGGAGTTCCTCAGCCCATTTTCCTTTGGCTTTCTCAAGTCTTTTCTTCGACCCATCAAGAATGGTCTTATTTGATGCTTCGGCTTGGCCATTAGACTGCGGGTAAGCCGTGGTGGAGTTGCAGAATTTAATTTTCAATTCCTCACAAAATTCTTTGAATAAGCGCCCGTCAAATTGGGTGCCATTATAAAAAATCAGAATCTTGGAGACGCCAAACCGCGTTACCACATTCTGCCAGACAAACCGTTTGATGTCTTTCTCCTTGATAGTTGCTAAGGGCTCAGCTTCAACCCATTTGGTGAAGTAGTCCGTAGCCGCGATGAAGAACTTCCGGTTGTCTAGTGCCGTTGGGAGTGGTCCCACTATGTCCAGCCCCCACATCGTAAAAGGCCAAGGGCTTGTGAGGGGAAGAAGTTCTCTGGTCGGCTGGTGAATTTGGTGGGCGAACTTCTGGCACTTCTCACATTTGCGAACATATTTCTGAGCGTCCACTTGCATGCACGGCCACCAATATCCTTGCGAGATAGCACGATAGGCCAAAGATCTTCCCCCCGATGTGATTGCCGCATATGCCTTCATGAATCTCGTACAGGAAAGCTTTCACGCTGTTTGGGTGTACACACTTGAGGTAAGGACTGGTGAAAGACTTCTTGTATAAAGCACTAGATGGACAGAGCCAAAACCGCTCTGACTTCACCCGGACTTTATGCGCTTCTTTTTTATCGGCCGGAAGGGTTTGCTCTTTTAGGAAGAGGATAATAGGGTCCATCCAAGAAGGGCCAAACTCGGTGTAGAGTACTTCTGTCTGCTCGGGTTCCTCAATACTAGGCCTTGGAAGAAACTCAATCAGGAGAGGACTGGGAGATGTTCGGTCGACCATGGAAGCCAGACCGGCCAACTCATCCGCGCGGCCATTCTCTTCCCGTCCAATTTGTTGGACCCTTATCGCCTGGAATCACTTGATGTGGTCTCTTACCAAAGCTTGGTACTTTGCCATTCTGTCATCTTTAGCTTCGTAAACCCCAGACACTTAGTTGACAACGAGTTGGAAATCGCTGTAAACCATCAGCTCGGATGCGCGCAACTGGAGCGTGCTCTTAAGTCCAGCCAGCAGCGCCTCGTACTCAGCCTCATTGTTTAACGCAGGGAATCCGAGTGTGATAGAGTGTCAAATTACTTTCCTTCACTATTCTGTACTTAATATCTTTTCTTCTATTCTCTTTGCAGCCATTGAAGCTTTGCAAGCCCACTACTACAACCCCAACGAATCAGCCATCAGAACCGCGCTTCGGTACAATAACCGGGATTGCCACGAACTTCTCGGTTACGTACCGACCTACAGATACTCCGCTCTCCACCGGAGTAGAGTGACAGACTTCCACCGAGCGCCGTCCCCACCTCCTGACCCAACACTACCGGACGTGCCCCTCATCCGATTGACCGAAGCAGAGGAGATGGCAAAACGAAGCCGCATCAAAAATCTAATCACCACCACATCCACCGAGCTACCGAGCATCCCACCTCGCACTTCAAGAGCCGGGCAAACATCTGAGGCCGTCATTGCCTTGGCATCAACCCCCCCATCACAGGCTAAATAGGCCCAAGTTAGCTCGGCCTAAACGTGTTCGGCCATCTTCTGTTCGGCTTCTACCACGGCCCAAAGCCAGATTATAAATCTCCCTCTCAATTGCCCTTTAATTCCGTCCGCATAAGCGTGACTGGGATTATACGATCTAACCGGAGTAGATCCTCCCTTGGTTCTTAGTTCACAAGGCGTCAGCCGCGCTAATCCCCACGCTCAATTTCTAGACTTTTTCGGTCGACGCCTCAACTTGTCATCTTGTCCCTTCAGTACTGACGCCGTCGCCATCATGGACACGCGTCGATCATTGATTGGCCTCGAGCAGCCAACCCAGCTGTCCCTTCATATTCAAATTTTGGCGGTTCTTCTCCTTTAAATACACCACCTGTCCCTTGACATTTTCTTCTTACTGTCTCTCTCTCGTTCCAAATGACCCAAAGCTGTAGAGCTCTCCCCACTATCACGCACCCTTCTTGCTCTTCGAAGATTCAACCTTTGCCTCATTCTGGTAAGTTCTACGAGTCTTTTTATTGCTTTTTGTTTTCGTATTTCACATTCTAGGGCACAAAAACCATTGGTTTTAGGATATAACCCCCAAAAACCTCTTCTGCCCCTGCTCTCTATGTTGTTTTTCAACTCTAGTGATGAACACACGAAGATCTGGAGCGGACCGGGCTCCAGGTCTTCTTTTGATCCTAGAAAACACCTAAATCGAGCAAATTGCGAGTTTGCAAAAACTCCTGTAGAAATCGAGGTAGGCAGTGGACTTGACCGCTCGATCGGGCTAACATCTGGTCCGCTTGAGCGGCTAAGCTTCTTGATTTACCTCCATGACCGAGGTGGTCTGGCACTCCATCTGACCGAGCTAAAGTCAAGCTCGTTTTGCGCGACCGCGCTCTCACTTACACTTACCCTCCTTTTCTTGCAGAGTCCAAGGGGACCACGCACCAATACTGAGGCTCTCTATGGCCGAGCAGCCTTCAACCGAGAAATTTGCCAAACCAACATAGCCGTGCTAAAACCAACCAGCTACACATGGGGCACTACCGTTTCTTGGTTGACACGCCAGTCGTACTAGCCGCGTTCTAGGAAGAATACGGTGTCCCCGCCAACGTACATCTAGAGCTCGGTGTTGAGGACACAACCCCTTGGGGCAAACTAGACCAGTGCCCTTTCACCGTGCTTTCCATTATCGAAGGCGGCCTTCGCTTCTCGGTCAACCCTTTAATGTGCGAGTTCTTGAGGCGCACCGGGCTAGCACCAATCCAAGTTTCAACCAACACTTATAGGATAATTAACGGGATAGCCGAACTAAACAATCGGCTAGGCCTGAGCCTAGGACTAGCCGAGATACTTCGCCAGTACACCCTAGGGCATACCGGCGATGGTCTCAACTACTATTTAAAAATCAGACTGGGCAGGGAGAAGATAGTAACCGACACCCCAGATAAAGACATGCACGACGATGACTTGTTCTGGGTGTCCGGTAATTATGAAACAGACGACGTGCTGGGTTGGTATATCAGCAAGAACTTCGGTTCAACATGTAAGCCATGCTAACTGCTCGGTCAAATTACTTTCCTTTGCTATTCTGTACTTAATATCTTTTCTTTTTTTCTCTTTGCAGCCATTGAAGCTTTGCAAACCCACTACTACAACCCTAACTGTAGACGTCCCCGAACGCCCCGGGAGGAACGAGCTCCCGTTCTGTTCATTTTGGGGTCACTACAGCTCGGACTCTCAAATTTGTCACGGTTCTAAATCTGAACCAAAGAGTCCAAATCCGACAAATCG
>NW_021029963.1:233667-249549 GCF_004153795.1 Camellia sinensis
CGTTAAACACCGAAAGTGGCGTTCGGCCACGAAGTGGGTTTCTCAGACCCCGGTGTCCCTCAAAAGGGAGAAAATAAGATGTATGCCAAAAATCAGAACAAACGGAGATGGTTAGGCGGTCCCGAACCGAGGCACACGGCCTGACGGCCCCGAAAATCGGAAACTGGGCTCCGAAATGGACAAAATGGCCTGCGGCCACAAAATGTAGCCCACAGCCACTGAGAGATGGTCTACGGGACCTCTCCCTCCCCTCGGGAAAAAAAACAGAGAAAACCGAGTCTGGTTCGCAAACCGAGACAAGGCACAGAAGAGGGTTCGGAAATCCGGAGGCAGGGCTCGCAGCCGCGACTCTGAAACTTCTGAACGAGCACATTATGCAATATCACCAAGTGCTCAACTGGTGACGTCTGAGTCTCAAGGTCGGTCAAAAATGGGGTGTCTACACTAACGAATCAGCCATCAGAACCGTGCTTCGGCACAGTAACCGGGATTGCCACAAACTTCTTGTTACGTACCGACCTACAGATACTCCGCTCCCCGCCGGAGTAGAGTGACAGACTTCCTCCGAGCGCTGTCCCTACCTCCTGACCCAACACTACCGGACGTGCCCCTTATCCGGTTGACTGAAACAGAGGAGATGGCGAAATGAAGCCGCATCAAAAATCTAATCACCGCCACATCTACCGAGCTACCGAGCATCCCCTCCCGCACTGCCGTTGTCGGTCAATCAAGCGGGGCCGTGGTCGCGTTGGCGTCAACCGCCGCGGTGCAGACAAGCAAGGAAAGCCGTCGTGCTGGTAAAAGGCCTCGCACTGCCGATCCCTCGATCGAGCTCGTAGCGGAGCTGAACACCGAGCAACCAGCGGTCACAACTGACCCAACACCTCCATGGAAGCCCCAACTGAAGCACCGGGGAAAAGAGATCCCGGAATGCTTCGGTCAAAGGGGACAAAGAGTACCTCCTCGCCTTCGATCTAACCAAAGCCTTGCTTCTGCCGAGCGATGTGACCGACAGCGACCACGTGCTGGACACCCGGCTCGTGAAGTCCTCGGTTAAGTTTATGACCTGGGTAAGAATTTCGCATGCTTTATTCTAAATTTTCTAAGTGTTTGCTCGGTTTTCTTTCTCTAATCAAACTCTCTTCTTACAGGCCATCCAGAAACAACATCTGGTGATGGAGCAGATTCATAGACTCTAGCAGAAGGCGACGGACGTTGCCAGCCAGGTTAAGCACCTTCAGACCGAGCTGGGGCGATCGAAAGCTTCTTTGGAGATTGCGAACTCAAACAACTCCAAATTGCTCGACCAACTTAGAGCCGTCGAGCAAGAAAGAGACGCTCTCCAGGCCGAGCTGGATGCATTGAAACAAGCAAGGAAGGATGAGTTGGATAAGGCGAACAACGAAGGTTTCAAGGAGGCCGAGGAAAACTACACCAAGCAAGTTCATGCCACACAGGACATTTTCTTCAAGGCCGGCTGGAAGGCTGCTTGCGAACAGCTCGGCCAAGGATCTGGAACCGACGTGTTTGCCTCTCCCCCAACTGCCTTCCTGCCGGCGTACATGGTGCCATACGCCAATGATGTCTTTAGCGCATTGCAGGCTGAGGCCGAGGAAGAAGGCGTGGAGGAAGCCGAGGAAAATGCCGAGGGAGATAACCGCCCAAAGTAGGCCGGCCAAGTTGAGACCGGAGTCCAAGAAACCACACCCACGGTCGACTTGGAGGCAACTGCAACTGGGGATGACTTCGCCGACCTATCTCTCTTAGTTTAGTTTTCTTTATTATTTTTAAGAATGTAACCGGGCTGCCAGTCCCACTGTATGTAATTCTGTTTCACATCAATGAAAAGTTCTGATTTCGTTAACTGTTGTACTGCATGTTGCACTGTGTTTCATCATCTCAGCAAAAATCTTTAACAAAACGTCAACTATTTTAGCCGGGGTAAAGCACCTCGGCTAAACCTTTTGAGTTGTGTAAATCATCAACCCCATTAGCCGGGACAAAACATCTCGGCAAAAGCCCTGAGGGAATCATCAACTCATCTAGCCGAGGTAAACCATCTCGGTTGAAACCATAGTTAAGTAAACCATCAACTCACTTAACCGGAGTAAAACATCTCGGTTGAAATCACAGAGTTAAGCAAATCATCAACTCATTTAACCGGAGTAAAACATCTCGATTGAAATCACAGAGTTGAGCAAATCATCAACTCATTTATCCGGAGTAAAACATCTCGGTTGGAACCACAGTTGAGTAAACCATCAACTCATTTAATCGGAGTAAAACATCTCGGTTGAAATCACAGAGTTGAGCAAATCATTATCTCATTTAACCGGAGTAAAACATCTCGGTTGAAACCACAGTTGAGTAAACCATCAACTCATTTAACCGGAGTAAAACATCTCGGTTGAAATCACAGAGTTGAGTAAACCATCAACTCATTTAACTAGAGTAAAACATCTCGGTTGAAATCACAGAGTTGAGAAAATCATCAACTCATTTAACAGGAGTAAAACATCTCGGTTGGAACCACAGTAGAGTAAATCATCAACTCGTTTAACCGGAATAAAATATCTCGGTTATCACCTCAAAGTAAGCATCGAAAACAACAGAATGCTTCAGCAAAGATAAGTCACTTCTATTATATTGACAAAAAGAGTATTACATTCAGAAGTGTAAGGCAAATAAGTTCTTCCTCAAAAGAATCACATAAAAACTATGAAAACTAGAAATAGTATAGTTTGAGGTTAGCCGCATTCTATGGCCGGGGTATGCCATTTCCTTCTAAATCTTTCAAATGGTATGCCCCCTTGCCCGCCAGATCGGTTATCTTGTAAGGCCCTTTCCAGTTTGCCCCTAGCTTACCTTCTCCCGACACCAGTGTGTTGCCCATAACCTTCCTTAGAACCCAATTGCCCACTTTGAACGGTTTGGGGTGCACGATTTTGTTGTGTTTCCTGGACAATTCTTATTGGTATGCGGCCACGTGGATCAAAGCTTTTTCTCAGCGCTCTTCAGCTAGGTCCAATTCCAGGGCGACTGTTTCAGAATTCAACCCGGGCTCAAAATTTTCACTACGGATTGTGGGCATGCCGATTTCCAATGGGATAATCGCCTTCATGCCGTACACCAGGGCAAAAGGGGTTTCCCCGGTAGATCGCCTCGGGGTCGTTCGATATGCCCAAAGGACACTTGGGAGTTCCTCGGCCCATTTTCCTTTGGCTTTCTCAAGTCTTTTCTTCAACCCATCAAGAATGGTCTTATTTGATGCTTCGGCTTGGCCGTTAGACTGCGGGTAAGCCGGGGTGGAGTTGTAGAATTTAATTTTCAATTCCTCACAAAATCTCTGAATAAGTGCCCGTCAAATTGGGTGCCATTATCAAAAATCAGAATCTTGGTGACGCCAAACCGCGTTACTACATTCTGCCAGGCAAACAGTTTGATGTCTTTCTCCTTGATAGTTGCTAAGGGCTCAGCTTCAACCCATTTGGTGAAGTAGTCCGTAGCCGCGATGAAGAACTTCCGGTTGCCTAGTGCCGTTGGGAGCGGTGCCACTATGTCCAGCCCCACGTCGCAAAAGGCCAAGGGCTTGTGAGGGAAAGAAGTTCTCTGGTCGGCTGGTGAATTTGGTGGGCGAACTTTTGGCACTTCTCACATTTGCGAACATATTGCTGAGCATCCGCTTGCATGCACGGCCACCAATATCCTTGCGAGATAGCACGGTAGGCCAAAGATCTTCCCCCGATGTGACTGCCGCATATGCCTTCATGAATCTCGTACAAGAAAGCTTTCACACTGTTTGGGTGTACACACTTGAGGTAAGGACCGGTGAAAGACTTCTTGTATAAAGCACCAGATGGACAGAGCCAAATCCGTTCTGACTTCACCCGGACTTTATGCGCTTCCTTTTTATCGGCTGGAAGGGTTCGCTCTTTTAGGAAGAGGATAATAGGGTCCATCCAAGAAAGGCCAAGCTTGGTGCAGAGTACTTCTGTCTGCTCGGGTTCCTCAATACTAGGCCTTGGAAGAAACTCAATCAGGAGAGAACTGGGAGATGTTCTGTCGACCATGGAAGCCAGACCGGCTAACTCATTTGCATGACCGTTTTCTTCCCGTCCAATTTGTTGGACCCTTATCGCTTGGAATCGCTTGATGTGGTCTCTTACTAGAGCTTGGTACTTTGCCATTCTGTCATCTTTAGCTTCGTAGACCCCAGACACTTGGTTGACAACAAGTTGGAAATCGCTGTAAACCATCAGCTCGGATGTGCGCAACTGGAGCGCGCTCTTAAGTCCGACCAGCAGCGCCTCATACTCAGCCTCATTGTTTGACGCAGGGAATTCGAGTGTGATAGAGTGTTCAATGGTCAGACAATCTGGGGAGATCAAAACTATGCCCAGTCCGGCACCTTGACGATTTGAGGCTCCATCTACAAAAAATTTTCATATTTCACCGGCAAAGAGCTTCCAACACTCTGAGGGGTCCTGGGAGGCTTGAAGGTCGATGGGATCACGGTCGCTCGGCTGTTCTTCATCCCTCCTCGGTGATGCAGCACCGGACCCAACAGGTTGAACTGCTATGCCCAAGTTCAGCGTCGCATCGCCGGGCTGCAGTACTATGCCAGCTAGAGGTTCTATGGTGTGGCGCGCAAGTTCCGTGTCGCCAACATCGCCCTGCTGTGCAATTTTTGGCGAGCCTGTATTCACCTCCTCGGCTGCCGTGGCAAGATCCACCGAGCATACTGGATGAATTCCAGGTGAGAATTCAGCAACGAAATCGGCCAATGTCTGTGCTTTATGGCAGTTTAGGGTTAGAACTTGACGTCGAATTGTCCCAATTCGACCGTCCACTTGAGGATTCGACCGGAGAAATACGCCCGCTCGAACAAGGCTTTGAGTGGAAACTTGGTCAAAACGATGATTATGTGAGCATGAAAATAGTGCGCCAATTTCCTGGAGGCCACCATCAACGCCAAGGCAAGATTTTCCAGCGGCAAGTATCTCGACTCTGCCAGTAGCAAGGTTTTGCTCACGTAGTAGATGGGGAAATACTAGATTCCTTCTGACCGAACAAGAATTGCGCTAACTGCATGCTGAGAAATGGCCAGATAAAGATAGAGTTCTTCGCCGGGCTTTGGTGTCACCAATAATGGAGCAGAAGACAGATACGCCTTTAGCTCAGCCAATGCCCTGTCACATTTCTCGTCCCATGAAAACTTGGATTTCAAGGCTCGAAAGAAAGGGCGGCAGCGGTCTGATGATCGGCTTATGAATCGATTAAGCGCGGCGACCATTCCGGCTAAATGTTGCACGTCCTTCGCCGAGTTGGGCTGTTTTAATTCTTGTATGGCTTTTATTTGTGTGGGGACTGCCTCGATGCCTCGGTTTGTGCCGGATCCCACGCCGAAGGCGCACTTGGACGCATTCAGGCGTAGCTTGTGCTGTTTGAGAATGGCGAACATCTCGGCTAGGTCAGACAAGCGAGCTGCCTGATGCCTGCTTTTGACCACCATATCATTGATATAAGCCTCCATCGTCCAGCCTAGCAGAGGGGCGAACATTTTGGTCACCATCCTTTGGAAAGTTGCCCAGCATTCTTCAAACCAAAAGGCATGACGCGATAGCAGAAAAAGTCCCATTGGAGTGGTGAAAGAGGTTATCTCACAATCGGGGCCATGCATGGCAATCTGATGATAACCGCGGTAAGCATCCAAGAAATTAAGCCTTTTATGTCCGGCCGTCAAATCCACTAGCTGGTCTATTCTGGGCAGAGGAAAGCTGTCTTTTGGGCAAGCTCGGTTGACGGTCTTGTAGTCGACGCAAACTCGCCACTTCCCATTCTTCTTGGGTACTACGACCGTGTTTGAAATCCATAGAGGGTAGTGCACTTCCTGAATAGCCCGTGCTTCAAACAAGTTCCTTACCTCCTCCGCGACTACCTCGGCATGATGAAGAGCCGATCTCCTTGTTCTCTAAATGACTGGTCGTGCATCCGGGAAGACATTTAGTTGGTAGCAAATAAAACTTGGATCGATGCCAGGCATGTCGTAGGGCGACCATGCGAAGACTTCGATATTTGCTATCAAGAACTCTACCATCTCGGTCCTTTCTTGAGCTGTCAGGCTTGATCTGAGCAAAAAGAACTTGTTTGGACTTTCCGTGTCGATTCGTACTTCTACCAATTCTTCAACAGCTTTGTCTTCGGCCCTGGTGCCCACGTCACCAAGGACACTTTGGTCTTCTGGGCCTTCAATCATTTACGCGAAGCCTTTGGTAGCTCGGCTCCCGTTCACTGCCACGAAGCATTGCTTCGACATGACTTGATCGTCCCAAATTTTCTCAATTTCCCCCATAGCCGAGGGAAATCTCATAACCTGGTGGTAGGTCGACGCTACAGCCTGCATAGCGTGAAGCCAGCCTCTACCGAGGATCATATTGTATGTAGACGACACCTGCAATACCCAGAACTCCACCTGCTTGACCACGGATCCGGCTTTGATCGGTAAAATTATTTTTCCCAAAGGCCACACCGATTGCAAGTTGAAACCTACCAGTGGCGAAATTGCCAGAGCCAAGTCTGTATCTCGGAGTTTGAGTTGTTTGAACGCGTCGCAGTACATAATTCCAACCGAGCTTCCCTGGTCAATCAAGATGCGCTTGACATCGAACTCTTTGACGCGGAGGGTGACCACTAGGGAGTCGTTGTGTGGCGTTTGAATGTGCTCTGGGTCCCTTGTAGAGAAACCAATCACGTCTTTTTCCTTCGTCTTCCCCCTTTTGATCGCGGGTTGGACTGACAAAACTTCCCTCATGTGTTCCGCCTTTTTGATCATTCCCCGGAGCTCGCATACACGCACCGGCTCCACTATGCCGTGGATCACATTAACCACTCCTCGAGGGGGCGCTTCCAAGTCATCCGGTCCATGCGGATCAACCAGGGCGGGATGTGCAGCCTTAACACCCCCATCAATGTAAAGATCTAAGTGTCTGGCTATGACTAACTCCTCCAAGTGTTGCTTCAGAGGCAAACAGTCCTCTGCCCAGTGTCCTTGCTCCCGGTGATATGTGCAGCGGTACCGCGAATTAAAGCCCTTTTGTGCGTCGCCTAGCTTAGCAGGAAACCGGATGTAATCCTCGTCACGGATTTCACTAAGTATGCGATAGATTGGAATCTTAAAGACCGTGGTGATGCCTGTCCGAGCTTTCAACCTTCTGTTAGCTTCAGCTACATCATCGCAGGGGTATTCAGCTCGGTCATTCCGATGACCCCTTCTCCAGTTTCGATGGTTTGACCCACGGCCAGATTCCTCGGCGCGATCATTTGGACGGTTAGTCTCATGTCCGACCGCATGTACCTTGCCAGCTAACCTCTTGTCTGTTACCACCGGAGTTGTCTTCGCGGTGGACGCCGCCGCATCGTCCTCTACTCAGATGTGCTCATTGATGCGATACAGTAGTTGGCCCATGGATGTCGGCTGGTTCATGGTAAGTGAGTCCCGCAGCCTATGTCTGACTGGGAGATCGCGCTTATATTGGGTGATTGCCAGGTTGATCGGGCAATCTAAAATCTCATTAAAGGTTTCCTAGTATCTGGAGTTGTATGCCTTGAGTGTGTTGCTCGACTCCATTTTGACACTGAGAAGGTGGTCCACCTCCTTTGGCGTTTTAGTGTTGGTCTTGAAACGAGTCACAAAGGCTTCTGCCAACTGCTACCACCTTTCGATGCTTCCTTCCGGCAGCCTCTCAAACCATTTCAAGCTCAACTCGCCCAAACTCGACGAGAAGATAAGGCACATGAAAGTGTCATTGCGCCTATGTCCGACCTTGACCTGCCGGAAATGGCTTACATGCATGTATGGATCGGTCTTTCCGTCGTAGAGTGTAAACTTAGGCTGGTGAAAGCCTGTGGGGAGCGGTGTGGTTTCGATCTCAAGGGAGAAGGGGGTGGCGTTCAGCCTCGCCAAATCTGTGTCTAGAAGGAGAGGCACGGTTGGGCGGGATGGTGGCATTATGACCTCTTCACTGGCGTGACCCTTATAAGATAGCCACTGGAGCACCGGCACCCTTTGAGTCTCTCGCCGGCGAGCCCGCTCCTTCAAGACTACCCATAAGTCCTCTGAGCGAGCGGAGTAGGAATATCTCAACGTCGTCGCCGGACGTGAAGGTTGATAGGCACTATCTTGCACGCTAGACTTCTCTACAGGCGCGTCAGAATCTCTAACCTTGTAGCTTCTGGTGATAGAAATGGAGGGAGTGTGCCGCTGGCTCTAACTGCCTGAATGGCGTGGTTGGGTGCGCTCACTGTGGTCTCCCACTCCAGCAACACCCTTCCTTTTGACATGTCGTTTGAGAGCTTCCATCTCCGCCGCCATTCTCCAGATGACGGCATCTTGGTCCCTTAACTTGTGCTCCAGACGTCTAGCGTGCAATTCTCTTCGCCGCCGGTGTTCGTCTGGGCTTTGCGAGTGACCAAAACTTCTAGCGCACTTATCATGTGCGTCTCTTGAACGTCCACCTAGGGAAGTCTCCAGGTCTGCCATGTTTGGAATGGCGGGGAGTCTGTCTCTCCGTCTAGCTGACTCCAGGGTAACACTGTCGATGACGGACAACGGTATTTCGTCGTTGTTCGCCATGGAAGGCAATCAGATGAGCTTGGAAGACAAGGTTTTGTCTATCAAGCTTCCCACAGATGGCGCCAATTGTACGGGGAGCAAATATTTCGCGGAGCTCGTACTCCTTTCGTCCAAGCCCCTTGTCTATCCGATCGGCCTACGAGCACAACGGCGATGAGCTACCTGGCGGTGTGTGGCCGGAAAACCCCTCCGACGGTCAAGTTAGCACACATACTTAGGGGGAGAGAGAGGAAGAGAGATATATCACAATGAGTGTTTCTCACCAAATGATGTTCCATCCCTAGCATGGGGGGCGCAATCATGCTTATATACTTTCTGCGCTCAACTCTGCACCCATTAATCTCTCGACACGTGGAGCTGCTCTCCCATCTGTCAACACAAATCCAGCGAACACCACCTAACCAAACCGTCAGACAACATTAGCAGGAACTCGGCAGCCCGGCGGCATTACCTCGACCTTCCACGACCGTGTTGCGTAACGTGCCTGAGTGCTCCACTCATCAAGCCCCATAACGGCCGAGATCGGTAGCATTCCAGCAGAGCCAAGCTCAAGACAGGTCGGCCGGTGAACAGAAGACATTTCCCACCGAGCTACGCGTGCGATCCATGGAACCCGGGTTGGCAGGCGGTCATCTCGGCCAAGTAAGCTCGATCCAAACATGGGACCTGGACCTCAGGCCTGGGCCTCGACTGAGCAAGATCAACTCCAGGGAAGCCCCAGTTAGCTCGGCCTAAACAAGGGACCTAAGCCACGACTGAGTGAAACCCACTCGGAACAGGCCCAATTAGCTCGGCTCAAACATGCTCGGCCTTATCCAGTCCGACTTCCTCTACGGCCCAAAGCCAATTATAAATCTCCCTCTCATATATATACATAGAAAAAAAATTATATACCATAGAAGCAATCTCTAGTGGGATGAAAAAGTTTTTTTGCTAGAAGATAGAAAGAGAATGCAAGATAAGAAAAGAATGAGATATATATATATTTTTATACTGGAGAGCTATTTTACATATAAAATGATATATATATTCTTAAACTACTATGACAAATAATATTTTCACAGAAACAGGGGGCTAAAGCCCCCTATAATCTTCTCCTAATTTCGTCCCTACTTCTTAGATCACATGTTCAACATCAACATAGGAATGAGAACAAAAATTTGCTTTAGCAATTTTGTGTTCTTGATAAATTGTTGAAAATTTCCAAGAATTCAAGTCTAAGGTATATTCTTAAAAATTATGATCACTAGAATACCAACCATAATGTTGAGGGGAAGTCTAGAACACAACCCAAGAATACATATAGATCATATGTGAATTTTTTGAATATTTTTGTGTCTTTTATTCACATAGCATTACTGATTCAAGATATATATGGCAGGTTACAAGAAATTTAAGATGATTTTTTAAAAAAATACATGTATAAATATAAATAAAAATAGAAAGAAAGAATGTTTGTAACAACACAGATTTTTAATTATTCTGTAAAATTTATACTAATATTATTTAATCACAGATGGGAAAATATATAATTTATTATATATTATTATGTGTAATTTTGTAAAATAATATAATTATTAAAAGGTTAGGGGTCAAAATAATAATAATAATAATAATAATAATAATAATAATAATAATAATAATAATAATAATAATGGGTGTGGTAGTAAAATAAATAACTAATTTTCTGTTGGTATATGATAAAGTGTAATTTAATTAAGAATTAATTAATTTATATAATTATATTAAAATATTGGGTCAAAATATAATTATCTTAAATATATATTAAGGATAAGATTCAATCTATATAATTATAAATTAAATCTTAGTGAAAGAGACGCCTAGCCACGGGTTGGCCGCGGACGGGGCTCACCTCCCTATAAATAGGGAGGCATTCACATGGAGAAGAAAAGAAAGAAGAGAGAAAGGAAAAGAAAGAAGAAAGGAAGGAAGAAAAAATAGTGGAAGTTGAGAGGGTCTTTAGTAATGGAAAGAAAGAGTAAGGTATTAATGTTAAGGTGGGTTATATTATACCTTGAGTCACCAAAACATATTTTACGTATGTTTTGACTTACCATATTTGTTTATACAAGTTATATTTTATAAATTATTATAAACTATATTAATATTTCAGTTACGTGCATTATTTTCTGAATCCTATTTGCTTAAAAGGAAATCCATGGATATGGTTGTTTATATTTTAAAGTATATTTTACTATGATCTTATATACAATTATGTTTTGTAAGTACCACCACGGGAGTCCTATGCCTTGGGGGACTTAAATAACCATTGGCTTCTGTTTGACCACTTTGTGGTCCTCCGTTTGTCATGAATCCATTGACCTCTATTCTGTGCGAAGCTAAGTACTACACTATTGTGGGAGTCACCTCTAGAATCCGTACAAGCCACCTCTTGAATCCGTACCTCTGTTTTGACTATCACTCATGTGACCTCTGTTCTGTTCTGTTCGGTACCGTGGTTATGGTCATTTACTTACATAATTTCTGTATTTCAGTTTCTGCCACTTAAATGATTTATTCACCAAACTGAGTTATGTAAATGTTTTGGCCTAACTAATTATCCACGGTTATTTTGTGTCCCTTATACTCTTGGTATAATATTTCTCACTCTGCCATGTGTTTATAGTTGTTTACCAATTTTCAGGAAACAATGCAATTCAGAAATAACCTTTGGAAAGTCTTAGATGCGAAACTGCGGAATAGACACACACAGCACTTTTATGATATTTTTCTATGTAAATATAGGCCTTTTTGGTCAATAAATTTTATAATAAAAATAGAAGCTCCAATGATTATTTTGGTACCCTCATTTAAATATTACTTCCGCTCGCGTTTATTGATTTGTTTAAGAATTGGCCGGAGGTAATCCCAGTTACTCGCCACCACGATGCTTAACCCTTGGGTACGGGGAGCGGGTCGTGACAATGTTAGAATGATTAATTTTTTATACTGATCTTTATTATTTGACATGAAGTTTTTTTTTTTTTTTTATCGGCAAAAATCAGTTGTTAGTTGTTAGATTAGTACATATGGGAGTTAAGGACAGTGGTTGCCCTCCTAATTCAACTTCTTCAAGGAAAGTTAAACTCATGACCTTCCCCTAACGACTAAGTTGTAACGACTCGGAAATATTCTCATTTAATTAGTTGTTATTTATTAATTAATTTCATGGTAATTGCATTTTATGTTTTAATTGATCTTACTTTTGATTTAGTACTGTTGGCACCATAAATCTGTAATTTTATTATTTATTATTTATATAATTGCAGGACATGTGGCATCCTCCTACTCATTTGGAGGTTATGAGAAGTTACGAAATATGAAAAGATGATGGAGAACAAAGTGAAGAACATGGAGTATGAAATGGAGGTTGAAAGAAGTTTTGGAAGATAATAGAGTATGAAATGGAAGAGGTGAAAGAGTGGGTAGTTTTAGGTAGTTTTTTTCCTACAATTGTTTGCTTATAAATAGTCATTCATAGCTACATTGTAAAGCGATCCATAATTCAAATCAAAGACAATTGATGTATATTTTTCTTGTCATTTATATTTCCTGCACTTAATTTTCTGCACTTCATTTTTGAAGCATGGGAGTAGAGGTAAGTTCTCTTCACTTTATTTTATGCACTTCCTTTTCGAAACACAGGAGTAGAGATAAATTAATGGTTAGTTTGATTGTTTACTCAATCATCTTTTTCCATCTCCTTCTTTCTTCTTTTAATTTTTTTTTTCTCTACACTTGGCAATTTTTCGTTGAGGCAAAAGAACTGTCAACACGATCGCTTGATAATTGGCTTGAATTTAATCTGTAAGGATTTTTCAATCCTTGCTGGCACACTCACATTTATGATATTTTCCTTCGGAGGAAAAATAAACCAACAATTTTTGGCATGCCCAGTAGGATGTCAAGTGTAAGAAATGAAAAATGAACTGGATTCATCCATTTTAAATAGCTTAGATGAAATTTTTTGGCATAAACAAAAATTTTGAATCTTCAAGGAGAGATCCATTTTCTTGATGAAATAAACTTTCATCCTGTAACAACCCTGTTACGTTTTTATTCTTGGCAATCTTGTTTGATAAAACTCCTTTCAGTTGTACTTTTATTCGTTCTTTTTATTTCAGTGAAGTTATGAGTACTTAGATGCGAATCTAACCCGAATTGTGCCTTGCAGAGAAGTTTCAGAAGATAATTCTTTCATGTTTGCCACTTCACTGACTATGATAGGGATCGAGCTGTCCAGTTAGCTTGCGGGGGTCCAGGGCGTAGCGCCTCTTGGCGGGTCTGGGGCAACGCCACGGTAGGGTTGAGGGGCAGCGCCCTAGAAGCAAAATGCAAAAATACATTCGAAGTTGCTTGTCTGCTCGAGCGGACATTCCCCCGCTCGAATAGTGAATGCTGGGTTCCATAAGTTTGACTTGTCTGCAAAATATACTAAGTGGTGTGTTTTTACGCTCGAGCGTGGGATCTTACACTCAAGCGTGAACCCTGGTTTGGAGCACGCAATATAGAGTCCCCGCTCAAGCGTCCATTCCCACGCTTGAGCGGACCTCGCGATCTCAGCCTCTATAAAACCTCTAGTTGTTTCAAATCTAGGGTTACGCTTCCAGATCTTCTTCTTGGATATTAGGGTTTATATCTAGGGCTATTTTGCTAGTTTTCTTTGATGTTTGATTGAGTATTCAACTCATGATTTAAGAAGTACACATCAAATGATTGTTTGTTTATTCTATACAAAAAAGAGAGTTGTTCTTCAGTAGTTTCTATGGACTTCGGGCCTGAAGCTTTAGTAGATTCTGGAATGGCTCATTGTCGTGATTCGACATCGGCGTTGTGGATTCAACGTTGGCCAAGACAATTCCGAGGTGAAGATAGGGCTGGAAGACTTAAAATTGATACATAATCACAAATCAATATCTAGGGGACTTCTAGATTTTTCAATCCGACCTGTGATTACCTGTTAAACCATTTGGGAACCCTCATTTTTAGCCAAAAAGTCAAAAAGTTACTAAATTAGTCAAAAAGCTAACAATCCATAACAAAAAGTCAAAGATTCTCTTTTCTCTCTACTTTTTGCACATCTTTTCGTAAAAAGCCAAAAAGTCATCCCAAACAGACTAGTTTTTTTTAGCTCATATTTTAGCCAAATAGCCAAAAAGTTACTAAATTAACCTGTTCTCAAACGAGGCCTAAGAATGCTTGATAAGTAATTAAGGTGAAAATTTTGCATTAATTGCATGTGTTATGTGATATATGAGTTTCTATTTGTTTTGCGTAGGAATATCTGTTTATAATTTTGTTCTGTTCTGCGAATTGAAGGCTTTATCGGCATCCGATCACGAATTGACTTGGTTTCTGAGTTATTTGGAATTTTTAGAAATTTATAGTAAGTTTAATTACAATTCGATTCAGAACGATTAAATTAGAATAATTAATGCCCATTTGATTAACTTTAATTAATCACCACTAAGTAACCCTATATAAGGCTCTTTATGTGCTTCAACTCATTCATTTTCTTCGTCTTTGAGCCTATACACACAACAAACGTAAAAGGGGAAGAGAGACCAAAAGGAGATTAAAGTCAAAAAGAGAGAATTGCTAAGGGTGCTCAAGAATTGGAAGGAATTGGTGATAGTTTGTTGAGCCTACCTAGAATCTAAAGCGAATTGTGGACTTTAGCTAAGAAATTAACTCACACTCTATGAGTTTAAGTTACCTTATGCATTATTCAAAGAGAATTAAGGCTAGATGGTAGAATTGAACATGATTCATGCATGCATGCCCATTTTCTCATGTTTTGAGTTTGATTCCAAGAAATTTATACATGCATGTGTTCACTCCAGCATGGTTTTGACAACTAGTCTCATTTCACACCATTTGACATCAATTGGTCATGTCTTCAAAGTGTAGCACATGAATTAACAAACGCATGTTATGAATACATGTTGTTCAAGTTTAGTTTTGAAGATTTGACATGCTTTTGGGCCTTGATTTTGCGAAATGATCTTGAATTCACAAAGTTTTCCAAGTTTATACAAGTTTCCTTAAGGTTTTGACCCAAAAGAGCATGAATTTCAGCTTTGAATTCGAGTTTTAAGCTTGGGAGTGCAATCTGGAAATCCCCAAATTCTACCTCTCCACTCGAGCGACGGATCTTGTGTTCGAGTGACCACATTTGTTTTTACACCTATGCTCGAGCGACCAAAAGTTGGTTCAAGCGTAAATTGCATACTTCCAGAAGTTTCCATGTTTTGCAGACCGCTTAAGCGACAAAAGTTGCGCTCGAGCAAAGACCTTAGTCTCACACTCGAGCGACCGTCGAGTGTGCGTTAAGCGAAAAAATCACACAACCAGTACTTTTGCAGAGTTTATAGACTGCTCGAACCGCTCGAACAAAGGAAGTTGTGCTCGAGTGACCACTCACATTTTTGGACCTCCGCTCGAGCGAAGGAATCTGCCCTCGAGTGAAAACCCTATTTTCTGCAAATTTGACTAAGTGTTGAACAACATGTTTTGGCATTCTCATTGCATCCTAGCTATTCTTAGGCCAAGATTAAGACATAATAATGAGGATAAATGTCACGACCCAAACCCGGCCCTATGGGTTTAGCACCGTAACCGGCCAGTAATCCGAGATTACCGAAAGCCTGCTTAACAATAGTACAGTAAAACAGAGTTCAGGGCCCGGCGGAAGCCAATACGGTAAATAAATAATGTCCATTGAGCTGTGACAGTCTTTATGCCAAAGAGATTTTTCATGCATTCATACATACAAACAGTACAGTCTATACAAAATTTACAGTCACACAGTGCAGGGACCTAATCCCTTGATAATAGTACAGTTAGTAGCTAACAGTCTATACAGTAATCCAAACAGTATGGAGACAGACAGGGGAAAAACAAAACACCCCAAAGCCATAGCATGGCAACTCGGAACCTCGCAGTGAGGCACAAAGGCTGGCTTGACAAAACTGGAGTCTAACCCACGCTCCTAGCTCCGATCTGGTGGCTGAGCACCTACATATAAATATAAACAGTGAGCTAAAGCCCAGTGAATAACATAAAGCGTAAAGGGGTTTAGAATGAATGTCCTTACAGTAATGAAAACAGTTCAAGCTCCGCAGTATTTCAGTCATTCAGTACAGTAAACAGTCATATGAATAGTGATAACTTTCTAATTTTTTGAGTAACTTTTTAACTTTTTGACAACTTGCCAAACTTGACCTAAA
>NW_021029963.1:250100-319862 GCF_004153795.1 Camellia sinensis
ACCAAAATTTCTAACCCACTAAGTCAAACTCATAATCTATTAAGGGTATTTTGGGAAGTTGCAATTTTAGCCAAAAAAAAAAAAAAGAGCTTTTCGTAAATACCCAAAAACTACTAAGAGAGTCAATTCCCAAAACAACCATAAATCCTTATTCAAAACTCTTAATTCATATCTGTAACAAAACCAACTTGACCCAATTGCTTAATCGGGCACCCCCCTCCCCCCCCCCCCGAAGATCATGAAAGTAGAGAGATGACACTCACAATTTCTCACGGAGCTGTGGGGTGTCCTTGGGGGTTCCAAGGGTATTGACAAGCCTATAAAATTATTTATTTTTTATTATTTGAAGAAGAAACAAGACATCACATCATTTACAGATTCTTTGGCTTTGATGTTGTAACTATTTATCCTTCACTGCAATGATCACATATAATGTAACATGCCAAGTGAAACATCTAGTGCAACCACTTCATTCCAGATTACAAGCATAAATTTGGCATTTCTCTGTTTAGTCTGTTTGGAGATATCAAATCAGCATTCGATTAAAAAAAATATAAACCATGCATCCCAGTAAGAATACTGATTAGAATAACTTACAATGTTTTAAGTGTAGCCAATTCACCAATGTAATCTGGGATTGGACCAGTAATTAGGCAATTTACTAAATATGATAAAAGTAATTACAAATGTAAATAAGTCCTCATATCATGCCATCAACTAATTCCTCTCTAATCTTGTTCCTTCTTCCTATTTATTTTGTTAAATACGTACTTGTGCATTACTCTCAGATGCAAGGACATACAAATGATTTCAAATAAAAGTAAGGAATTGATATTAATGGAGAGTACTCACCTCCGAATTTCAGCAAGATCACCAGTGAGCTCATAATTGAGAGAGTAATAGAAGTAGAGTCTCGCTGCCAGAACATCAATGGTTTGCCTATTTAAGTTTTTCAAACGGGTAATACTTGCTGAGGAACAACTTTAGCCTGGAGAGCAGCAGCAATAAGCAATAATGTGATTTAACAAACATTATCAATCGAGTAAAGAATAACACAACACTTGACGTGAGCATAATTTGCCAGCTTTTCCAATATTCTTACAATATACCAGCATTAACAAGACCACTCTTTGTAGAACCGTAGAAAGGAATACAGCCGACAACCAATATATATAAGCTTCTGGTGCCTTGAGCTGAATTTGCCATATCTAATTGTTTTTTTTTTTTTTTTGATGAATAAGTCATAAATTAAACAACAAAAAAACTACAAGGGGTATACCCCAAGAGCTAACCAACTATACAGGGACACAGCAACCAACAAAACAAAAAAAAAAAAAAAAAAAACAAGAACACACTAGAAAAAGAACCATCATGTTCAAACAACACATGAGCAAGATGCAAATAAGGGGCAAGAACAAGGCGAACAAAAAGCCTTAGAACAACATAACCTGGGCACAACTTAACCACTAAAAAGATCCAAAATAACAAAAACCAGAACAAAACCCAAAAAAGGCAACAGCAAAGAACACAGCAACACCAGCAGGAACCAGCAACCAGGCAACAACAAAGGTAACAGAAAAGAACCAGCATACAAACAGCCAACTCTTCAACACAGTGACATATACAACCAGCAGCAAAAACAAGAGCTTCAACAATCAACAATTGGGACAAGATCCATCAAAATGGATTACTTGCTCCAGGCCATCATTCTGTTAAATGATCCTAAGAGAGCCAAGCAATCAACATATTAATAGGACAATTCAACAATAGGTAACTGCAAGACTCGCATAAAACTGGCTAATATCAATCAACCCACAGACAACACTCAACTCACACCAAGCAGTCAACTACTGAAAGAGAAAAAACTATACAACAATATACGCCTCAATCACTCAACCCTCAAATAAACAATTCCCCTAAAATAGACCAGCTGAAAACCTGCAAATAAACAGCAGAAAGTCAAGTCTAGGTTCTCACCAAACTCAACCCATAGAATCACAATAAACCCTCCTCGCTCACAGTCCTAGTATGGGAACAGTTAGCATCTGTCAAATTACATTTTCTATGTTTCATCAACTAGGCATATTCCATACAAGAATTGAGCCCAAATGGCAAGGATCTATTACTGCATCAATACCATAACTTGTCCAAACCAGATTACTTACTGAGATCAATTTTTTTACTACTCAATCCAATTTGCTTATCATCATCCCCTTCCAGTTCGGTCTTCTAATCATCATAACCAAAATTTCTAACCCACTAAGTCAAACTCATCATCTATTAAGGCTATTTTGGGAAGTTACAATTTTAGCCACAAAAAAAAAAAGAAGAGCTTTTCGTAAATACCCAAAAACTACTAAGAGAGTCAATTCCCAAAACAACCATAAATCCTTATTCAAAACTCTTAATTCATATCTGTAACAAAACCAACTTGACCCAATTGCTTAATCGGGCCCCCCCCCCCGAAGATCATGAAAGTAGAGAGATGACACTCACAATTTCTCACGGAGCTGTGGGGTGTCCTTGGGGGTTCCAAGGGTATTGACAAGCCTATAAAATTATTTATTTTTTATTATTTGAAGAAGAAACAAGACATCACATCATTTACATATTCTTTGGCTTTGATGTTGTAACTATTTATCCTTCACTGCAATGATCACATATAATGTAACATGCCAAGTGAAACATCTAGTGCAACCACTTCATTCCAGATTACAAGCATAAATTTGGCATTTCTCTGTTTAGTCTGTTTGGAGATATCAAATCAGCATTCGATTAAAAAAAATATAAACCATGCATCCCAGTAAGAATACTATTAGAATAACTTACAATGTTTTAAGTGTAGTCAATTCACCAATGTAATCTGGGATTGGACCAGTAATTAGGGAATTTACTAAATATGATACAAGTAATTACAAATGTAAATAAGTCCTCACAACTCGGTTATGTTTTTCAGCTGGGATATGGTAGAAGGAATGGGACCATCCATGGATGTGCCTTGCATGTGCCTGAAATAGATTATTTAACAATTATTTGAGATGTTCTTAGGTAAAATTAAAAAATTAAGAGAAAGCTTGTTAGAATTCCATAGGCAGGGAAAAGATTGCTAATGCATGGAACTACTAACGATACTCACAGTGTTTTAATTTTTGTCCAGTTCCCAATCAGATCAGGTATCTTCCCAGATAGTACACTCCCATCTATCCTACTGCAATTAGTTGAAGAAGTTTTAGATTTACTAAAATTCAAGACTAATAAATGTCAAAATAATTACCACTTACAAATCTGTCAAGTTCTTCAATTTGCTGAATGTGTCTGGAATTGTTCCAGTAAAATTGTTGGCAGAAAGAAAGCTGCAGAAAACTATCCATTATAAATTCCCTTGAAACAACATGAGAACGATAGCACCAGTAGTGGCAATGTTAACATCATTTTGTCGCACTCAACTCAACATACAAAGATACCCAAAAGACAATGTTCAATGCATGTAAGAGATGTTTGACACTGCAATCTCAGACAAAGACTACCATATATATTGGGACAATTATAAACATACATAAAATTCATACAAAAAACTTGATAAGAATGATATGGCAATGCCATTATTATAAATAAATCCATCTTCAATGGTGTTTTGTTTTGAAGTGAAAGGTCTACAATGAGTCACATCATTATATATGAATTTTTTGTTTGTATAGCATTACTCTATATATTGATAGACACAATGATTGAATGTTGGACAAGGCAAGAAATGCATCAACAATAATCACGATGCTTTTAAATTCAAAATAGCCATGCTCTCTTTCAATGTAGCTTAAAAAGATCACAAAATTTTTTATAATAAAAATAAAAAAATAAAAAAAAAGCCTTATGGAAACAGTACTGGGAAGTTAAAAAAGCAAGTTCTCATGGCACTTCTCATCCAATATTTGAAGGTCACAGCTGGACAGGATCATGCATACGAAACCCTTCCTGATCACACAGCTGTTTTTCAACACATTAATACTCTATCTCCAACCAGAAAAGCAATTTAGATAAGAAACTTTGGCAATGATAGCACCACCATGTAATTCGGTATATTCAAGTGTATACTTTAGAAGAAAGTATTAAGTTTAAAACAAAAAGAAAGAACTTTCTTACAGCCTCCTCATGCAGCTCAAATTTCCAAGGTTTTGATGAAGAGGTCCTCCAAGCTGACTATCTTCCAAGACCCTGTATAAGATAGTTCACGTTAAAATCAAGGTTAGGCTTCATTTATTAGTCCAGTAGACAAAACAGTATCCATGACTTATAGCTCCTCAAGAGTAGCAATGTCTCTGATTTGATTTCCTTTGGAATTGAACCATTAATGCGGTTTCCTAAAAGGGACCTTGCCTTTTGTTTATGATCAAACTCTCTTTTGACAAGTAACAAAGCAATAACCCACTTCTTGAGTGCATAACTTAAATTAGTTAATAACGTTCTATAAAGCTTTATTGGATCTTGACAATTCTATTTTTGAAGAAGTTTCCACAGCCATCTGTGTTTTCTTTTTTGTTTCAAAAATAAAATTAAAAAGAAAAATCTGCACCTGAATCTCAAATGAGAAAGGAAGCCCATTGGCAAAGTTTGAAGAATAGTCTATGGCTGAAGGAGAAGCACAACATTATTGAGCTGGTACTTTCTTGAAGACAGCTCGGTTGTATTGGACAATTTGACAATTTTATACAGGAATACAGGAATTATTATAGAGCTATTTGATTGGGTTTATATGTATATGTGCCATATTGGAAATTATCAGGAACAAGTTTGTCATCTTTTCACATTGGAATTGTTAAGGCAATATTATGCTTCAAATTTTCTTTCTGAGACGTAAAAGAAAGCAATATAAATGCTTTGCCTTTTTCTGTTTTAGCAAATTTCTAAGATGAAAGATGTCCTGTTGTCTTCCATTCTTTAGTTAAAGGATATCATTAGAATAAGGTTAAAAAGTTTCAGCAAAACTTGGAAGTTCCAAGCTTCCATTTTGTCTACCTTATACCACTGCCAGTGTAAGCCAAGTGGTTACCTGGTTTGGCCACTTAACCTTGATTTCTGGGGAAAGATGAAAAAATTGTCGGTGTTTGTCAGGTCACACACTAAGGTTTTTAGTATGTGGGTCATGTTTCTGGTTAAAAATTATGAAACAACAGTGTAATTTTTAAATTGTGTGCTCACCAAACTAAATGAAACTGTTGCCTTTTTTTTTCTTCACAAAATTAACATAAACTATCATTACATATAGCACCTTTCATCTGTATACAGTGGAATATAGTTCTACATTCTAAATTACTGCAACACTGCTGTCACAACTGTGTTTGTCTTTCAAGATTTCCCTGTGTGCTGTGTTTCACTTTCATTCTATATGATGGTTTGTGCATTTATGATTCCTATTGCCGGAAGATGATTCGTAATAGAACCCAATTTCTTTAGATTCAACAAATTTATATTTAAAAAAAATGTGTTCAACCCAAGAACCTAATTTCACATTCAGGTTTTAATTTTTCCAATTCAGATTCAGATATTTTCCCCAACTCGCATTCAAGAAATTTAAAAACAAAAAAAAAAATAATAATTTCACAACCTGAAACACAATTCTAATTTTTAATTTGCTCAATCAAAACCCTAATTTTTCCATATGTGTGTGTGTGCGCGTGTGTGTGTGTGAGAGAGAGAGAGAGAGAGAGAGAGAGAGAGAGAGAGACCTTAAACAGAGTGGTAGCATAAATAAGTAGTTCCTCATCCTTCCCTAAGTGGTTATACGAATCTCATTCTTAATCGGCGTCTTTGGCCACGGTTTCTCTACCCTCTGATACCGATCCATCTAAACACAAAAAACCCAAAATCAAAAACACAATTTTTTCTTCAAAAAATCAAAAACACAACAAGAAAACAACAAAAGGGTACACAAAAATTAGATCTGAAGAAGGGAATAGGAAGAGGGGTAATCGTGATGAGTGTTGAGTGAGTTCGGAACGGGTAAAAGGTAATGGAAGTCTCTGAAAACCAGCTCTCGCCTTTTGCTAGTCTCCATGGCAGCTCTGGATCGATGAATTGGGTGAGAGAAGAGCCATGGCCGTTGTGGGTTGTAGAGAGAGAAATTAGAGGAGAGAGTGAGAATATGATTTAAGGGTTTGAAATGGAAGTGTGGTGGAGGAGTAGAGATTTAGGGTTTGAAATGGAAGAGTGTGGTGGAGTAGAGAGTAGTAGTAACTTCTACAGATCACTGAGCTTTTAGCATTCGTGTAGAGAGAGACAACTACGCCAATTCGAAGATTATTTCATTTTACATTTGGCGCCAGAGTATTTTACTTTTGGCGCCTATTTTTATTTTGGTCATATTATTCACGACAGGAATTACATGTCGCAAAAAGTAAAATATTTTTAACAGTTAGTATATGTGTATCGTGAAAAGTATATTTTTTAATGATTGACTTTTTGTGTGCCGTAAAAAGTGTAATATTTTTAACGACTGACTTTTTGTGCACCGCAAAATGTTTAATATTTTTAACAACTGGTACGCGTGTTGTATGAATCAGTTGAAAAAAACAATAACAAAATGAACAAACAATAAGAACAATGATAAATAATCTGCCAATTACACTGTGAATCTCCCTCGCACCACATTTTCCAGAACAAGTGTAAGTGTTGGTGCAGTGTGTGTGTAAATGCATATCTATATATATATACATACAGCCTAATATATATAATCTAGGGTTTTAATAAATCGTGTCTCTGTGACGATATTTGTCGTATATTTGCAAATACCTAGTTTCAACATATTAGAGGAACAACAAAAAAATTATTTTCATTGTAGAGACATGTATTCGGATTCAACACAACGAGTGAACATTTTTCAGCTGATAAAAGTCAATGACAAGAGGAAATAGTGGAATGACAGAAGAGAATGTTACCTGGATAAAATAGAGAGAGAGAGAGAGAGAGAGAGACTGCGAGCTGTGCAATGGCGAACGGCTAAGGCTCGTTTGCCCTTTCGGCTGCTCCTCCGTCGCTCACCGTCGATCGAGAGAGGGGGGGTAAGAAGAGATTAGGGATTTTTGGGTTTGAGATTGGGGATTTTTTGTTTGAGGGGGTGATGAGCGCGAATGGGAAAAAAAAAGGTGGGGAAGGGAGCGCGAATGAAAAACAAAAACGGGCGGGAATAAAAAATAAATTTTTTTTTTTGGTCAGAAATGAAATTTAAATAATAAAATAATGTCATTTAATTTTATTTTTTTTTTGGCAACGGGGTTGCCGTTGTCAAAAAAATTTATTTTTTGTTAAAATATATATTTTTTGTAGTTAATGAATTTTTTAAAAAAAAATTTTTTTTTTTTAGTTACTAAGATTGAAAATTTATTTGTTTCATTTTTATTTTGATGAAAAAAATATTATTATTTTTTATTTGGTAGAAGTAGGGGTAATATTTTAATGAAAAATATTTTTCACTAAAATAAAATTTAATTTTCTATGGTCAATGAAAAATGTTTTTCTACGGCCCACGATGGTAGTAGTAATGGTAGTCGTAGAGGTGAAGTGACGACAGTGGTAGTAATGGTGGTAGTGGAATGACGTTTGCAGTAGTGGTGGAGGTGGTAATGGAGATGGGTGGTGAGAGAGAGAGAGAAATGAGTAAGAGACACATAGAGGAAAGAGAGAGAGAGAGAGAGACAGAGTGATGAGTGAGAGAAAGACAAAGTGGTCGCTAAAAGTGCATTTTCTTGTAGTGGATAGATAAATCGAGAGGGAGCTCAGTAAATAGAGAAGACAGAAGGGAGAGAGTGAGCAACGCGAACATAGTGGCAGAGAGAGAGAAAGAGAAAGAGAAGAGAGAGAGAGGGACAAAAAGATAAAGAGATAGAGAGTGAGAGAGAGAAAAAGAGACAGAGAGAGAAGAGAGATGAACGAGAGAGAGAGAGATAGAGAGAAGAGAGATGAGCGAGAGAGACATAGAGAGAAGAGAGATGATCGAGAGAGATAGAGAGAGATGAAAGAGATAGAGAGAAGAGAGATGAGTGAAAAAGACAGGGAGAGAAAAGAGATGAGAGAAGAGATAGATGAGTGAGAGACACAGAGAGAGAGAGAGACAGATAGACAGAAAGAAAAGAGTGATGAGTGAGAGAGAGAAAGAGAAGAGAGAGAGGAAGATGAAAAAATGGGTGAAAAGATATAGACAAAGAGAAAGAGAGAGAGAGAAAAAGAGCGAAAAGAGATAAACGAGAGAGAGACAGAGAGAGATGAGCGAGAGAGATAAAGAGAAGAGAGATTGAGAAGAGAGATGAGAGAGATAGACAGAAGAGAGATAGATGAGAGACACAGAGAGAAAGAGAGAGAGAGAGAGAGAGACAGACAGACAGAGAAGAGTGATGAGTGAGAGAGAGAAAAATAAGAGAGATAGAGACACAGAGAGAAAGAGAGAGATAGACAGACAGAGAAGAGTGATGAGTGAGAGAGAAAAAAATAAGAGACACAGAGAGAAAGAGAGAGACAGACAGACAGAGAAGAGTAATGAGTGAGTGAGAGAGAGAGAGAGAAAGAGAGAGAGAGAGAGAAGAAAGACAGAGACAGAGAGATAGGAAGATGAAAAAATGGGTGAAAAAGCTCCGTGTCTAAAGCCTTCTTTTCTAGTAGTGAGTCGTCTCTATCATTCATGGGTAGAATAGAGGTGCGGATTTGGGAATTATATATTTTATATAAAAATCAAATTGAAATATTTTATGCAATCACAAAAAAATATATATATAATCACACTTAATTGAAAAGTGACATAAAAAATAAATATTATCACACTCAATTAAATTAAGTGTGATTAAAATATCAATCTAATTTTTTTTATCACACTTCCAATAAAAGTGAGATCTTCTTTTTTGTCAAAGTGTGATCTTTAACTATTTTTGTAGTAGTGTGGCCAAGCTCAGAGTTGATCGCCTAGACTTCTGTTTTGTCGGCCACCCTTTGTGCCTCCCAATGAAGTTCCGAAAAGAGTCGAGTGGTCATGTTTTGTGAACGTTAAGACTTTATTTTCTTTTTGGAATATGAACAAGTTTTCTGTTTATCAGTACATTGGGCTAAGTCCCATTTTGATTATATCTGTAATGAATGTGACGGAAGACTACTGTAATTATAACATCACGTGTATGTATATATAAAGTTTGAAAATTTTTGTCCCATGTATGTCTGCACAGTTCATTGGAAGTTGTATTTTGTATATTTACTTCCGCTAACCTCTCAATTCTATGTTATTCTGTACAAAGGCTTTTAGTAATCCAAGGATTACTGGCTGGTTACGACGCCAAACCTAAAAGGACAGGTTTGGGTCGTGACACATCCTTTACAATATTATTTGGTGGAAGAAAAGACACCATTTAATTGGAGAAATTCATCAACTTGATATAGATATTTTCCAATGGAATGATGAGTTGTCAACTCTCATTACCAAGTCTTTAACTGAGGCTTTAATGGCCGAAATTGGTGAATTTTTTCAGAAATTTTCCATGGTTGAAAATAGCAAAAGCAAAAGGTTGATTTCATCAATGGCTCGGGGGATCAAAAAACTCATTTTTAAAGAGCTAATTTATGAAAATAACATAGCTAAAAAGCATGTTGTTAAGCCAAGCATGGTCAAAAATAATGTTCCATATACGACTTGGGGGTTGAAAAATCTCATTAGAGAGTCAAATTATGGAAATAAGATATCTATGAAGGATTTTTATAATCCATTAATGGCTAAAATGGAACAGCCCATTAAGCCAAAAAATGATGAAACTCATATGGAGGATTTTCTTAAGCCATTAATGGCTAAAATGGAACAACCCATTAGACCAAGAAATGATGAAACTCACATAGAGGATTTTCATAATCCATGAATGGATAAAATAGAAAAACAACCTCATGAGCCAAACCATGGAAATAAGATATCTATGAAGGATTTTTATAAGCCATTAATGGCTAAAATGGAACAGCCCATTAAGCCAAAAAATGATGAAACTCATATGGAGGATTTTCTTAAGCCATTAATGACTAAAATGGAACAACCCATTAGACCAAGAAATGATGAAACTCACATAGAGGATTTTCATAATCCATGAATGGATAAAATAGAAAAACAACCTCATTTGTCAATGAATGATGAAAATTATTTGGCCAAAGAACATATTCTCAAGCCAAACATGGCTAAGAATGATGAACAATTTAATATTCATGAATCTGAATTTTTTGAAATTATTCAAAATGTCAAGTTGTTTGAATTTTTAAGGCCATCTTGTACGATGGTTCTTGGTGTTCAAAATCCTTTTTGGATTTGTGGTTCACATCAAAATTAATTTTGATGAAATGGCTAACAAAACAATCATCTTTAAGCATTGTTTTGAATGAGTTTGATGCACTAAAGAACAACTTAGCCGTTTGAAATGTTGAACTTGGCTAGGAAAAGCCTATGCATTTAAATCAGTGGTTAAGAATGGCTCATCTTTTCAAATTGATGGCCAATTTTTTATTTTTTTTTATTTTAAGGCACAAAATGCACAAAATAATGACATTATGTGTGCTTCAGTTGTACTCAAACAATGGCTCTTGCGTTCAACTGACAAAATTGTGAACATTTGGTGCTATTATATCATTTAAAGCACTTTGTTGATATTATTCGAAGCATTTTGTTGCTTAGATTAGTCATGTGTTTGGTTCGGCCCTTCAAAAATTCAAGTAAATATCCTTTTAATGGCCACGGGGGGTAATGTTGGCACCATAAATCTACAATTTTATTATTTATTATTTATATAATTGCAGGACATGTAGCACCCTCCTACTTATTTGGAGGTTATAAGAAGTTATGAAATATGAAAAGATACTACAGAACAAAGTGGAGAGCATGGAGTATGAAGTGGAGGTTGAAGGAAGTTATGGAAGATCATAGAGTATGAAATGGAGGAGGTGGAAGAGTGGGTAGTTTTAGATAGTTTTTTTTTCTACAAATGTTTGCTTATAAATAGCCATTCATGGCTACATGATAAAGCGATCCATAACTCAAAACAAAGACAATTGATTTATATTTTTCTTGTCATTTATATTTTCTGCATTTAATTTTCTGCGCTTTATTTTATGTACTTCATTTTCGAAGCATAGTGTAGACACCCCATTTTTGACGGCCTTTACGACTTGAATGTCCTCGCATGCACACCTGATGATGAGTCTGTTTGCTCGACAAGTGCTTAAAGTCCTCAGCGGAATGCCACACTTTGAGCCTTTGAAACTCTACATCCTTTTTGTTTCGTTTTTGGACTATGCCTTGGTCTTTCCAGCCTGTAGCTTTTGGTGGTCTGCCGGCCACTTTTTGAGGCTGCCGGCCACCGATGTGGCTTGTTGGCCACCAGTGTTTTCTACAGATATTTTATGCCAGCTATGCCAGCTGTTTCCACAGATGTACCCATCTATCCCCACATGTAGGGCTGGATTTGCTTGAGGGAATTTCATGTTTCCTATATATAGGGACCCCCTCTCTTTTGTAGCAAGGTGCACTTTATTTTATGTACTTCATTTTCGAAGCATAGTGTAGACACCCCATTTTTTACGGCCTTTACGACTTGGATGTCCTCGCATGCACACCTGATGATGAGTTTGTTTGCTCGACAAATGCTCAAAGTCCTCAGCAGAATGCCACACTTTGAGCCTTTGAAACTCCACATCCTTTTTGTTTCGTTTTTGGACTATGCCTTGGTCTTTCCAGCCTGTAGCTTTTGGTGGTCTACCGGCCACTTTTTGAGGCTGCCGGCCACTGATGTGGCTTGTTGGCCACCAGTGTTTTCTGCAGATGCTTTATGCCAGCTATGCCAGTTGTTTGCACAGATGTACCCATCTATCCCCACATGTAGGGCTAGATTTGCTTGAGGGAATTTCATGTTTTCTATATATAGGGACCCCCTCTCTTTTGTAGCAAGGTTAGAAAAATTTAGAACTCAAAAATTTTCCTCTCTCTACAATTCTCTCTCTCTCTCTCTCTCTCTCTCTACAAATTCTCTACACTTTAGCCTCCAATTCCTTAACTTTTGCCTATACACCCTTAACTAGATCTTCTCATCTTTGAGCTGAGGTGTTCTTCAACTTGGTTTGAGCTATAGAGGGCATACTTGCTTGGTTTTATAGCTTGGCATTACTCTTCTCTTCAAGAGGTATAATACTTGTTTTATTAGCTTGCTTTGCATACTTGTTTTTCTATCTTTTTCCCATTGATTTTGGGCTGTTTTTAGGCTATAAAAAACTCTGTTTTGTGGGCTAAAATTGGTGGTTTTAGGCCATTTGAGGTTAGGGGGTGGCTCACATTTCTTTATTCCTTGTTTGTAAGGCCTTTCCACCTTTGTTTCCCACTTTTAAATTATCTTTTTTAAGCTTTTAAACACTGATTTTTAGAGCTTTTTCAGTGGTGAAAATCATGTTTTGAAGTCCAAATTTGGAGGGGTTAGCCTCCCCTCTTTATGTCTTGTTTACTAGCCTAGGTTGTGCCATGCTTTAGCTTATTTGTGTAGCTTGTTTTAGGTTAATTCCAGCATGTTTTAGCCTTTGATTTGAACTGTTTTAACTTTGTTTTGGGTTGGTTAAGTTATTTGAGTCTTGTTTTGCATGCTTCTAGTGTAAGTGTCCTTACAAGCTTGGTATTTTAGGCCCTTAGACACCACTTGTTTGAGTTGATTGCATTGTTTTAGTGTTTTTCTCACTTAATTTCAGCAGGCATAATCTTTGTAACCTCTCTCATTTCTTGGTTTTTAATTTTGCTTTGAAAGTGATTTCAAATCATTTGCTTGCTCAAGTATGAAATTGATGTTTCATACTTAATGGTTTAATCCCTTAGAGGGTTCATTACCAACGATATGATGCTTCTTTCATACCCAAAGCAACTTGTGTTTTGAACCCTCTTTCCATTAGAGGACTTTAATTCACCCAATGGACTTAATTGGTTAAAGAATGGAAGGGTAATTAAAATGAGTAAACTTGGGATTAAAAGTGAGCAAGATAAGAATTTGATTGTGTTTTGGTGTGTTCAATCGGGCATTAATTGAACACATGGAACTTGGACCATTTCATACTTACTAGTGATGAAATGATCCAAGTCTCCAAGGTCAACTTCTTCCCTTGATCTTTCATGAAAGGGATGAGGTTTGTGTCTTATGTTGCATTTATTGAGCTTGCACATCTTGAGTCACAAGCCATCATGAAATGAAATTGCTTGAATTAGTGGTTTGTGGCTTAAGTTCACAACTCTTTGGATTTGTTTATGAAAAAGAGGGGTGAATTGTGCAGACAACCCTTGAAAATACCTTGTATATGCTCTGTTTGTCCTCTATTGCAGCAAGATGAACCTGTGCATCAATGGCCGGCAAGCCACTTTTCATGGCCGGCAGACCACCTTTGATGGCCGGCAGGTGACCGACAATCTTTACCAGTGGTCGACTGGCCACTGATGCAAATCTCAGCAAAGTGTTGGTAAGGTGTAGCAAAATGGTTCTGAAAATGTTCAACTGCACAAATAGAGGCATTCGGGAGCAAAACGGTGGTCTTTTCGGGTGGAATCCGAGCATGCGCATGCACATCTCTTATTTCCCAAGGCGGAGTAGTTAATTTCTTAACTTAATTATTAATTGCAATTATGTTGTAATTCTTTAATAAGTTAGTTAACTAGTTAATTAATTCAAGTGTTGTAATAATTAGGTAAGTAGTCTAGCTATTTATTCGGTTTGTAATAATTAGCTTAGCTTAGTTAACTAGTTAGCCTAGTTTATTCATTCGAACTCTCCTTCGTGAGAGCGTAATGTAATAATGTGTATGTCTTCCAACCCCACGTCTTTCTTCCTTTTATTTATCCGCTTTTGATGGTTAGTTTAGGGGCATCATGTTTCGTTTAGCATATCGCATGTTTGCATCCATTCATCTTGTATTGCATGCACCAAGGCTCGATGCATCATTCAAATTGCATTATCGTTTAAACACTTCTTTGAATACATGCTTAGACCGCATGTTATGTAATTTAGTTGATCCATATGTCATATTAGTAGCCGAGCCTATTAGTTGTATATTGCATGCGTTGCATTAACCATCTTGCGTAGTTAGGAATCATGTAGTTTTCTAACTAGTTTCTCTTTTAGCTTGGAGTACTTGCATGAGTATGAGTGATTGTCATGACTAACATGCTTGCCATGAGGCTAAGCGCTCACTTGTTAAACTATTTGAGTGCCTGTGGATGACGGCTTGTTGCTTGAATTAGAATGATTCAATGAATGTACATTTAAGCCCACTTTGTCAAGTGGCAAATTCACAAACTTTAAGCTCACTTTGTTAAGTGGCAAAATCAAACAATTTTGCAAAACAAACATGAAATTGAAACGTTCAAATTCTTGCAATTTTAGTCTATACTTGTGTGTGTACGCATCACATAGTAATGCTAGACTAATAAACCAGAGCAAGAGCATATAACGTAGATAAAAATCATATCATGATAAGTAGAGGCCGATCTTTGATCGGGCGAGCAGGGGTGTTCAAATGTATTCATGACCTTTCCCTTTGTACCTAAGTTCTCGAGCAGAGACAATCTTAGTGATGACGGATACGTGACCTTTGGCACAAGTCATGGGTTTCCTAAATTTTCCCAAAATAAAATATTTAGGTGACGACTCTGTATTTGGCAAAGCAGTCCAATTTTAGCATTTTTTTTTTATTCAAAATCGATTTTTCAAAAGATTTGCTGGATTTAGACTCTTTGGTGTTTATCAATTTTACATTGCACTTGTGAGATTAGATTCAGAACTGCGGGAGTCCAAACTGTAGGACTTTTTTCAAACATCTGAAAGGGGACGCGAAAAAGTCGAGCTACACATAGGAGTAGAGGTAAGTTTTTTGCACTTTATTTTATACATTTCCTTTTTGAAGCATAGGAGTAGAGATAAATTAATGGTTAGTTTGATTATTCACTGAATCATCTTTCTTCGTCTCCCTCTTTCTTTTTTTAATTTTTCTTTTCTCTATACTTGGCAATTTTGAAGTCCTCTTCGTTAAGGCAAAAGAATCGTTAATGCAATCGCTTGATAATTGACTTGAATTTAATATCTAAGGATTTTTTAATTCTTACTACTACACTCGCATTTATGATATTTTCCTTCGTAAGAAAGATAAGCCAACAAGTACATGAAGTTAAAGTGTTAATGATGTATAAATATTTTTGTACATGTTAATACGTATGTATTACAGGGTGGATATATTAGCGTAATTATGTGTTGGTTCATATAGTTAGTACAACTCAATGAATTATTTGTTTTAATTATGTATTAAGCTTCTGCTAGCCCTGATAATTTTGATTTGTATAGTAAAGTCTTTGGTGAACTCGAATTACTGGCCGGTCATCTCACCGACCCTTACGGGAAGAGATTCGGGTCGTGACATAAGTCCTTACGAAAGTCATGGTGGCCAATTAAACTAGGTCTAGGTGGTTTGACATGACATATTATTGTCATTCATGTATTAGTACATTGTTTGAATGTTGAGTTCTACCACTCTAGATTGAGATCGTTTATAATATCATTTAAAATTTATAAAAAAAACTCATTTCTGGGTGTAATGATTTTTTGTTTGGTTAAAATAATATTAAATTTACATAATTGGAGTTTGACTTTCTTTAGATTATCATTTCAATTCTAGAGAGCGATTCGCTTGAGGGGCATGATAAGCTCAATCTTCAATCTTTAGACAGAGGAGATCAATCAGCCTTAACACGAGTGTGCACACAATCTACTGGTGTGTCACAGCAGTGGAGCATTGCTCTTGTAACAGAATTACCTGAGTCAGTTATACTTGGTGTTGGTTAGATATTAGTTACTAAACTGTGTTAGTTAGCTAGTGAGTTAACAAACTCTAGTTTAGTTAACCAAAGTGTAACAGATGAGTATATATCATCTAACTCGTATATCTCTTTAATCAAGTTGAAGCAAATACATTATGTAGGTCAAAATCGATTCACTGATTCGAATTGTTTTAAGCTTTATTAAATAAAATATTTATATAAAAAATAAAGATAATTCAATATTAGTAATTATATGTTTGAATTATATATTTTTTTTTAAAATAGATGATGAGTATAAATTTAAGAATAACTATTTATTTTTCAAATACAAATTTAATTCAAATATAATTACGGTAAACTACCAATAGGTCTTAATAATTGAACTTAATTCTTATCAAGTCCTATTGAAAATAAATCTTAATAAAATCATTGTTAAAAATAATTTTTTGTGATGCTTTTGCATATATCACTAAAAATTGATAATTAGTGACTTTTTTGTCATAGTTTTTATAAATTGTCGCTAAAATTTACAATTAGTGACGTTATTCTATGACAAATTTTTTAAATTGTCGTTGAAAGTTAAAAATTAGAGACTTTGTTTGTAAGATTTTTTTAAACTATTGCTAAAACTTATAATTAGTGACATTTTTTGTGACAATTTTTAAAATATCGCTAAAAATTATTTAGTTATTTTTTTTTAATAGTGTTTAATAAAAAATATAATTAATTATCATAAGATCTATTGAAAAATGAGTCTATTTATTAAGACCTACACGTAAGTCTTTCATATAATTACCGATATCTAGTCATCTTGATTTTTCATATGTATATTTACTAACGAGTTTTAAAACATGAACGATTCAAATTATTAAAATTAATCAAAAAATGAGTTTGCTAAGCCTAAACTCTCTCTCAAATTAAAATGACTAATTTAAAAAAAACCAAACTCATTTTTATAGCCATTGAATAAATAAAGGCTCCGTTTGGTTGTGTTTTGTAAACGTAATTCCACACCTACATGTGAATATGATGTTTGGTAGGAGTTTTGAAATCACGTTTCCAAAACTCTGCAGAGAGTTCTGTCTTAGCCGCGCTTTTTAGAATTTTTTTTTTTTGCAAATTTTGCCTAACCAGTCGTCCGGCCGATTGACCGGCCGGTTGACCGGAATAGTGATTTTTTTTTTTTTTTTTTCAATTGATATGTTAATTTTTATATAATCAAAAAAAATATTTTCTGAAAATTTAAAATTTTTTTATGTGCTTTAAAATAATTTTGAGTTGTATGTTTAGTTATGAATTGTAAATTTTTGTATCAAATATCAAATGTCACATCAACAATTCTCCACTCAAATCAAAACTCTTTTCAAAATTATTTTCAAAACTCTTTACCAAACAAATTTTCTACACTCAAATCATAATTTCAAACTCCACAAACTCAAAATACAACTTATACTCTCAAATCATAATTACAAAACTCTACCAAAGATCTTCTATAAATATAGAAATATTAAGTTATTTGATTAAAAAAAATGATCATTACAACATTAGTTTCGTATTTTTTGATTTATAGTCACAAAACAATAAAAAAGTATCATGTCATATTCGAAAAAGTCAAAAAAAAAAAAAAAAAAAGTTTGTATTCTCTTCTGTCCATAAAGTGGATTGGAGGTGTTATTTGAGCCTAGCCCACCACGAGTCCAATTTCAAAAATTTAAACCTTCAATATATAGAACTCATCGAATACTCCATTTTTATAAAAAATCATATTAATCAGATATCGATAGTTACTTGAGCAGAATATATTTTTGTCACTAATTTATTTTAAAATCATATTTACCATTGACAAAAATATGATTTGATCAAGTGACTATCAAAATCTAATTAATTTAATTTTTTGTATGTAAATAATATTCGACGAGCTCTACACATTTAATGGTTCGAATCATCTAAAATGGACCTTTGGTAAGCCCCATAGGTCTAACAATACACTCTAATTTAATTTCAGATAGAAGAGAAGTCTCATCTAAAAAAAACAAAAACCACGATCAAGTGCTGTTCGAAATTTGAGAGGTATTGGCCCATTTGGGGAGTTTTTTTTTTTTCTTTTTATAATATTCTAATTTTTTTTTTTAGAGAATTGATCTACTTTTCAAACTATTTAAAAAATTAACCTACTTTTTGAAATCGAATTTTCAAAATGCGATTTTAAAATTGAAATTACATTTTTAACATGTAATTTTACTTTGAAATCGCATATTGAAAAGGCAATTTATGATGACATGGTGAAATTGCATGTTCAACATCCAATTTCAATTGAAATAAAATCGCATTTTCAACATGTGATTTCAAGATGAAATTGTATGTTGAAAATGCAATTTCCATTTAAAAGTGCATCTTCAAAATGCGATTTTAAAAATCAGGTTACTTTCTCAAATAGTTTGAAAAGTGGATCAATTCTTTAAATTGTTTTTTTAAAATATTTAAAAAAAAAACTCCCATTTAGTAATAGACTATTTTAATTAATTTTTTGATTTTTTTAACTATTTTAGTATGCTTAAAAAAATTATATTTAGGATGATTGTTGGTTTTTATTTTTAATTGACTTAATGATTATGAGAGAAGTTGAGTTTGTTTCGGGTGCACTAAAATAACAAAAATACTAGAGACCTTAAAAATTTTATTAAAAGTTCTACCAAATGTCTTATATGAGTGTGGGACCAATGTGGGTTCCACACTCATGTGAGACATTTGGTAAAAATTTTAGTAGAATTTTTGGGATCTCTAGCATTACTACTAAAATAACACACTTTTTATTTTTTTATATTTTTTGAGTCATATCACCTCTTTATTTTTTTACACATTTTTTTGTAAAAAGTCAAAAAATGTATTTGTTAAGATCATTCCAAACAATTATGATTTGGATGTAATATTTTATCTTATTAACTATTTTAATTAATGTATTTATTAACTATTTTAGTCTAAACCCAACATCCCAAACGAGTCCGGATCCTTGGCCGTCCATTCCTGCAACCTGTCCTGCGGCGCCTTTGGGGAAAATTTCAATTAAAAAAAAAAAAAAAGACAGAACAGAGGCAAACCAAAGGGAGAAGAAAGAAGGAAGAACATATTCGTGGAACAAATTTGATGAAACAGATTTGTGTTTGCCTGCTATGGATCGAACGAAGTCGAGAGTGAAAACCAAATCGTTCCGATCGAACGAAAAGAAAGAGAGTGTGTCGCCAAATCGAGCGGTGGTCTTCGCACCCTGAAAGGATGATTACATTTGAACAATAATCTAAGAGTCTCATCTTCTTGAAATTCATTCAAGCAAACAGAGCACTCTAAAAGGAACAGAGCACTCATACAAGCAATCCATATCTGTGATTTCAAATTTTTTTTTTGATAAAATCGTTTGTATATTTGTATGTTTTGATTTATAAATATATATATATATATATCCTCTCTATGTTTTTTCTAGATGTTCTTTCCATATAGATGGTCCCTAAGAGGTCCATTCGTAAACCAAGATCATTTCTGAGTCCTCATCACAATAACCAATCAACGACACCAAATGGTGATGCCTGAGCTTCGATAACATCTGAATCTCTGTTTGGAACTCATTGATGCCTTATTCGGATTGTGGGTTGCCTTGTTTGACTATTGCTTCCTTCTTCTCCCTCTGTTGCTCCTCTTTATTTTTTTTTTAATTTTTAATCGTTTTGAGAAAAATTTCAATTGAAAAAAAAAAATACAGAGCGGAGGCAAACCAGAGGGAGAAGAAGGAAGGAACGGAGAGAGAAGAAGAAAGGAGGGAAAAGAAGGAAGCGGCAGTCAAACGAGGCTACCCATAATCCGAACAAGGCATCAATGAGTTCCAAACAGGGATTCTGATGCTATCGAAGCTCAGGCATCGCCATTTGGTGTCGTTGATTGGTTATTGTGATGAGAACTCAGAAATGATCTTGGTTTACGAATGGACCTCTTAGGGACCATCTATATAGAAAGAAAATCTAGAAAAAAACGTAGAGAGGATATGTATATATATATATATATTTATAAATCAAAACACACAAATATACAAACGATTTTACCAAAACAAAATTTGAAATCACATATGTGGGTTGCTTGAATGAGTGTTCTGTTCCTTCTAGAGTGCTCTGTTTGCTTGAATGAATTTCAAGAAGATGAGACTCTTAGATTATTGTTCAAATGTAATCATCCTTTCAGGGTGCGAAGACCACCGCTCGATTTGGCGACACACTCTCTTTCTTTTCGTTCGATCGGAACGATTTGGTTTTCACTCTCGACTTCGTTCGATCCATAGCAGGCAAACACAAATCTGTTTCATCAAATTTGTTCCATGAATATGTTCTTCCTTCTTTCTTCTCCCTTTGGTTTGCCTCTGTTCTGTCTTTTTTTTTTTTTTTAATTGAAATTTTCCCCAAAGGCGCCGCAGGACAGGTTGCAGGAATGGACGGCCAAGGATCCGGACTCGTTTGGGATGTTGGGTTTAGACTAAAATAGTTAATAAATACATTAATTAAAATAGTTAATAAGATAAAATATTATATCCAAATCATAATTGTTTGGAATGATCTTAACAAATACATTGTTTGACTTTTTACAAAAAAATGTGTAAAAAAATAAAGAGGTGATATGACTCAAAATATATAAAAAAATAAAAAGTGTGTTATTTTAGTAGTAATGCTAGAGATCCCAAAAATTCTACTAAAATTTTTACCAAATGTCTCACATGAGTGTGGAACCCACATTGGTCCCACACTCATATAAGACATTTGGTAGAACTTTTAATAAAATTTTTAAGGTCTCTAGTATTTTTGTTATTTTAGTGCACCCGAAACAAACTCAACTTCTCTCATAATCATTAAGTCAATTAAAAATAAAAACCAACAATCATCCTAAATATAATTTTTTTAAGCATACTAAAATAGTTTAAAAAAATCAAAAAATTAATTAAAATAGTCTATTACTAAATGGGAGTTTTTTTTTTAAATATTTAAAAAATAATAATTTAAAGAATTGATCCACTTTTCAAACTATTTGAGAAAGTAACCTGATTTTAAAATCGCATTTTGAAGATGCACTTTTAAATGGAAATTGCATTTTCAACATGCAATTTCATCTTGAAATCACATGTTGAAAATGCGATTTTATTTCAATTGAAATTGAACATGCAATTTCACCATGTCATCATAAATTGCCTTTTTAATATGTGATTTCAAGGTAAAATTACATGTTAAAAATGTAATTTCAATTTTAAAATTGCATTTTGAAAATTCGATTTCAAAAAGTAGGTTAATTTTCTAAATAGTTTGAAAAGTAGATCAATTCTCTAAAAAAAAAATTTAGAATACTAAAAAAGGAAAAAAAAAAAAAACTCCCCAAATGGGCCAATACCTCTCAAATTTCGAACAGCACTTGATCGTGGTTTTTGTTTTTTTTTAGATGAGACTTCTCTTCCATTTGAAATTAAATTAGAGTGTACTGTTAGACCTATGGGGCTTACCAAAGGTCCATTTTGGATGATTCGAATCATTGAATGTGTAGAGCTCGTCGAGTATTATTTATATACAAAAAATTAAATTAATTGGATTTTAATAGCCACTTGATCAAATCATATTTTTGTCAATAGTAAATATGATTTTAAAATAAATTAGTGACAAAAATATATTCTGATCAAGTGACTATCAATATCTGATTAACATGATTTTTTATAAAGATGGAGTATTCGATGAGTTCTATATATTGACGGTTTAAATTTTTGAAATTGGACTCGTGGTGGGGTCCATGGGCTCAAATAACACCTCCAATCCACTTTATGGACAGAAGAGAATACAAACTTTTTTTTTTTTTTTTTTTTTGACTTTTTTGTGTTTGACATGATATTTTTTTATTGTTTTGTGACTATAAATCAAAAAATACGAAACTAACGTTGTAATGATAAGTTGGGAAAAAATTTTTAAAAAAAAAGAAATTTTTTTCCAAAAAGTCAACAAAAAAAATGTCCCTTTTTTTTTTTTTTTTGACTAAATTATAATTAAGGCTTACCTTGAGAAGTAGGGTAAACATTAAATTTTTTATTTTTTTTTCAAAAATTTATAAAAAAAAATAAAGAGATGGTGTTATTTAAAAAATCAAAAAATTAACTTTTTAATCCATTTGTCAGAAATACGCCTAAGTTCTAAATCTACAGAATGATCAATTTTTTTGTTTTTATTTTCTTTGATGGACCCACATATGAGCAATTTACTATTTAAACCTTTGGGAATATAGTTTTTATTTTTAAAAAAATTATAAATTATTATATAAAAAATAAAAAATCAATTTTAAAAAAAAAAAAAAAAATCACTATTCCGGTCAACCGGCTGGTCAATCGGCCGGACGACTGGTTAGGCAAAATTTGCAAAAAAAAAATTCTAAAAAGCGCGGCTGAGACAGAACTCTCTGCAGAGTTTTGGAAACGTGATTCCAAAACTCCTACCAAACATCATATTCACATGTAGGTGTGGAATTACGTTTACAAAACACAACCAAACAGAGCCTTTATTTTTTCTTACAAAAGTAAAAAAAAATCAAAAGTTCATCCCAAACGAGTCTTTTTAACCTTAAGCTAAAATAACTAAAAAGTTAAAAAGCCAAATTTTGGGACCTAACAATTTAATTAGGTTAAATTACACTAATCTAGTTTGAAATTTGAAAAAATACACCCAATCCTATAGTTTTGGTAGATTTATACAGTAAGTATTACTAAACTACAGATGAAAATGAAATTAAAAGTGTTATGTAAATTAAAATAATAAAAAAAAAAGACTTAATTACAGTTTTGATTATTAAAATATGAGTCTTGTGTTATTTCAGTCCTCAATATTTAAATTATGTCTATTTGGTTCTCAATGTATAATAATATTTCAATTTAGTGCTCAATTTTTAAATTGTATCAATCTAGTCTCTGATGTATAAAATGTTTTTCAATTTATTCACCCAATGTTTAAATTGGGTGAGTTAGATTCGCAAGTATTAAATTAAACCACTTTCTATCTACATGAATCACTTTCATAATATGGGTCTTATAATAAAGAAGTAATCATCTAATTTATTTGGTGTGGTGTGTGGTTGTGGTTGTGGTTGTGAATGGAATGTATATGGGGTCGAAGTGGCAGTGATGAAGAGTGATGCAAAGCGTGACTTCGGTGACTGCTCTATTTTCGACGCCGCTGTATGTGCATCCAAGAATGCTAATCTTAAATCATATCCAATCTTTCATCAGATCTGAAAATTTGATAAAAACAGTACTCCAATAGTTTCATCAATTTAGTATCAAATGAAGGAAGCGATACTTTTTTTATCAAATGAATGGAGCGCTTATCCTTTAATCTAATTTGTAGGTGACTATTCGCCCGGATGTCCTCCAAGACATTCTCCCGGGCAAACAGTTTTGGGATGAATTTGATGAAAATTTACTTTAAACAGATGACCGGCCAGATTTGATGAAAGGGTTAGAGGGTATTGTATCATATCAAAGTTTTATTCAAATTTGATGAAATATTTGATAATCGATTGGAATACATAATAAATATCTAATCCAAGTAAAGTCCTCCATTGCCTGTGGGGGTGGTTATGAGTATGAACTCCTTCGTTCTCAGCTTAAGTTCCATTATCAAGGTTCAAAACAAAAAAACAAAAATTTGAATAAAGGTCTCCATTTCTTGGAGTGTTGTTATATGACTTGTTCACTATCTGCTAAATAAAATTACTAATGTTCCGTGTTATGAAACTGGGTACTTCAAAAATTGTACCCGATATGGATCTAGTATAAATATATGTATCAGTTCGATTGCACATTGTATGCAACATGCAAAATAAACTTGTTATATTTATTGATATGAGTTTTATTATTTTGTGTATAAAAACGAAAAAATAAAATAAAAAAATAAATTACGTATAGTATTATTCAAAGCAAAATTGATATTTCATTTGTCGCTAACAAATATACTAGTCAACATATCATACATATTGAGAAATGTTTCAGCAGAAATAAATGGCAAGCTATTCTTCGAAAATTGAACTTTCTTCAGCCATGTAGGAGACAGTTTTTGTGAACAAATTGTAGGAGATAGTATCTTGTTAATTTGTTGACGGGACCAATTACATCACCTTCTTTTTTTTTTTTGGGTAAGATGGAGGCCGCAGCCCATTTTTTTTTGTAATTTATAACTTGGATTAATTTGATTCATGTAATTTTAATTTTGTTTTTAAATTTTTTATAGTGTGTCACTTTGTTTCAATTAATAACACTCATTAACAAATTGAATAAAAGTTAAGGATAAAATGATTCGAATCATTTTTCACTCTGGCATTCATCTTCCCACATCATTATGTCCTTCTACCATTATTATTTTGCCTTTAATTGTTGTTAGGTCCCTTTGTTGCCAAATCCGCAAACAAACTCTGTTTTATAGAGTTGTAATTTTTCCTTATTCCCGCTCGAGCGGGAACATTTGCGCTCAAGCGGAATGTGCACTATCTCAGTAATTGGGCGTGTCTGCAAAAATACTGGGAAGTGTGATTTTGCGCTCGAGCGTGGGTTCCAACGCTCGAGCAGAAACCTATTTATTCGCACACGTGTTTTAGTGACTCCGTTCGAGCGGAATGTTCTATGCTCGAGCGGAGTACGCGACCCCTGTTTTCTTGATGTTAAGTCTCTTAGATATCTGTTTTGGGAGCTCTAGGGTTTTGTTTTGGGGCTTGTTTTGCTAGTTTTCCTTGATGTTTTGATTGAGTATTAAACTCATGTTTTTGACAAGCACACATCAAGGAAGTTGACTGTTCATATTCAAGAGTGTTTTTCTTTGGTGGAATCCGGAGATTCAAGCATTAAGTGTCGAAGGAGTTTGATATTGTGCGTGGTCGTTGATTCGACAATAGAAGTTGTGGATTCAACTTCAATCTAATCAATTCCAAGATGAAGGTTGTGGTGAAAGATATACAAAAGATTTGAAGACAAATTGGAAGCGTTTGGGTAATTTGTTTGTTATCTTTGTAATCTTTCTTTCTTCAGTAGTAAATTGATTAGTGGCGTTTCGCCTGTGATTTTTTATCACAATTGAAGGTGCTTCAATTGTAATTTTTCCACGTAAAAATCGTTTGTGTCGATTTATTGTTTTTCGAAAACAACAATCTAAATCATTTTCGTAAGTGCTTAATGATTTAGATTGTAAGTTTTATTTGATTAGGAATTGAAATAATTAAATCTTGATCTAATCATAAATCACTTAGGTTTTTCAATTGTAATCAAAATTATTAAGGAGTATTATCAATTGAATGCAATTGAGACAACTTAAAAATTGACAAATGGATTGCGATTTGATGAAACATATATACCAAGCAAGGTAATCGGCTAATGGAACAATACACTATACAAGGCGGACCACAGAGATATAGAAACAATCGTTGGATAATAAACAATCCAATTCTTATTATTACACAAATAAAATCAATCCAAATACACTAGAAATAAAACAATCAATCATGTCTCTGTATAATAATACTCATATATGAAAATACAAATCAATCAATCCTCAGAAACATGCGTCCAGGACACAGCAGCAACACAGGGCAGCACAATGCATAAAAGAACAGAATACACAAGTACATCATATTAGTACATGATCATATTAGATGTGTATAGTCAAGACCTGATTTATATACTTTTTTTCGATTTTGAAAAAGAGACTTATAATTAGTGGTGTTGGACCGATTTTTAGATTAGATTGTAAGATTTTCTAAACTAATTGTTTTAATTTTTTATATTGTGTCACTTTGTTTCAATTAATAACACTGATTAACAGATTGAATAAAAGTTAAGGGTAAAATGGTTCGAATCATTTTTCACTCTAGCATTCATCTTCCCACATCACTATGTCCTTCTACCACGGCTATTTTACCTTTAATTATTGTCAAAATTATTAAGGAGTATTATCAATTGAGACAACTTAAAAATTGACAAATGGATTGCTATTTGATGAAACATATATACCAAACAAGGTAATCGGCTAATTGAACAATACGCTATACAAGAAGGACCAGAAAGATATATAGAAACAGTCTATGGATAATAAACAATCCAATTCTTATTATTACACAAATAATATCAATCCAAATACACTAGAAATAAAACTACCAATCAAGTCTCTCTATAATAATACTCATTTATGAAAATACAAATCAATCAATCCTCAGAAACATGCGTCCAGGACACAGCAGCAACACAGGGCAGCACAACTGCATAACAGAATCATATTAGTACATGATCATATTAGATGTGTATAGTCAAGAACTGATTCATACACTTTTTTTTTTTTTTTTCCGATTTTAAAAAAGTGACTTATAATTGGAGGTGTTGGACCAACGTCGATAATCGATTAGATTGTAGGATTTTCTAAACTGATTATTCATAAAAATATATATATATATATATATATTTAGACAATCGTAACAATATGATAAAATTTCGTTTATACTTTAAAAAAATAAAAATAGATGAAAGAGATCATTCATTATTTTTAATACAAATTCAATTTGATTATAGGACTATGATTGTCTTTGTCTTGTAGATGAGAGAGAGAGAGAGAACTGACCATCCCTTCCAGAAGCCGTCGCCCCTAGACTGAGTTTTGTAGGGAAGAGGTTGGTTGTTATGGGGTTGTTGAGATTGACCATCTTTCATCGGATAACCGACCGGCGGTGGAACCACGTAGGGACCCTCAGCTGCTGCTGCAGTACTGCTAGGTGCAGGATATGCATATGATACTGCCAAAATTATTTTTAACAAATTCAAGAAGTTAACACACTATCAAATTAAATACTAATGAAAAATTGGAAAAAATCTCTCACATCAGAGAGAAATAAATAAGTAAATAAATGAAGATGTAAAAGCATATATACCCTGTGGCTGGTTTTGATTGTATTGACTCATGTTGATGATTACAAATACAATCTAAGCACAATAGAGAGAGAGAGAGAGAGAGAGAGAGAGAGAGAGAAGGGGGATTGCTGGAGTTGCAGAAGGTGAAGAAAGTTGGAATAAAAAGGGTGTAGAAGATATAAGGATGAGATGTAGACGTGGGCGTGGTGGGGTATTTATAGGGAAAAGATTGAGACAGTTTTTTCTTTTGACTCTACTGCTTTAATGTATTAAGATTCGCTAATTTTTTGTTTTTTTTTTTCTTCTCACTTATTGATATGTGTTGTGAGAGTCAAGAAAAGTCTCTATCATTTTTAGCCTCCGTTTGTGGAGTTGGTTGGCTTTTCTAACTTTTTAGTTTTTTTAACTATTTGAGCTTGGGCTCAAAAATTTGATTTGGGAAGAATTTTTTGATTTTTTGATTTTTTTTATGAGAAAAGAGTGTAATGATTATGGATTGAATGTGATGTTTTGTCTGTTGTGGTTCAAATAACCTATTCTGTCTTTTGTGGTTCAAAGAGTCTAAAAAGCCCAAATGAGCTCTTCCCAAACGACTCCTTAGTATTTATATTAGTAATTTCTTTTATGTTGTGTTTGATTGGAAGATTTGAAGAGGTATTTGAAAAAAGAAAAGAAAAAATTAAGTAAAATATGAATAAAATATACTTATATTTTATCTAATTTTACATTTTTTTTTTCTTTTTTTTTTAAATCCCCCTCTAAATTTTTTAATCAAACACAGCATTAGCGGGAGACCCTTTAAATGAAGGTGGGGACGGAGATGGGTGGAGTTGTTGACTTTTGTTTTTTTTTTTTTTTGACTTTTTTTTTTTCCTTAGAGCAGGCTATCCTGACGTGGACGGCGATGCCGCGTAGAGGAAAGCGATAGATAAAGAACAAAAGCAAAAGGACCAATTAAAAAAATATATAAATAAAATAAAGTGTTACTTGCCACTTTTATTTTAATTTTATTTTATGCATTATTTTTTTTTAATGGGATATTCATTACAATTATGTTTATCTCTTTTACAAGAACAATTTTTAAAAAGTGATTTTTAATTTAAAATCCTTATTATTAGAATTTTATGAGATAGAAAATATGTAATATTTTTATAGTAATTCGTAGAGATGCAAAAAAAAATCGAAAAAATTGAACCGGACAAAATCAATTATATTTGTTCTGTTTTTAATAAGAATCAATCTGTCCAATTTTTCATTTTGATTTTTTCGATTTTCGGTTCGATTTGGTATCGGTTCAAGCACCTTGTGCACTGAGCTAAACCAAAACTAACTGTTTCAACATATATTGTATTTAATATATATGTATATATATATATATAATTTAATAATATAATTATATTAATAAGTATAATAAATTATTAACCTTAATTAATTAACATTATCATCTCTATAACCTAAATTTGTAAATTCTTATTATATATAATCTTAACTCTAACTCATTATTCTTAAAACCTTAGTATTTTTTATTTTATTTTTTTTTGTTTCATTTTTGTTAATATAGGAATTGAAAAGCAAAACCAACCGTTTCAATATATATTGTATTTAATATATATGTATATATGTATATAATTTAATAATATAATTATATTAATAAGTATAATAAATTATCAACCTTAATTAATTAACATTATCATCTCTATAACCTAAATTTGTAAATTCTTATTATATATAATCTTAACTCTAACTCATTATTCTTAAAACCTTAGTATTTTTTATTTTATTTTTTTTTGTTTCATTTTTGTTAATATAGGAATTGAAAAGTATTTCTTAAATGGATGGATTCGATATGTTTGAAGTGATATTTAATGTTTTTATATAAATTAGTAATTATACTAAAAAGTGACTCAAGTTTGAAAAATCTTAAACTGATTAAATTGAACTGAATTGAACCGCTTCAATTGGTTTAGTTCCGCAAAATTTGATGGGAGAAGCAATGGTGCTCAAAATAATAAAACCGATATTATCGGTTCGGTGAATTTTTTTACCTAAATACCAACCGTACTGAACTCATTACATTCCTAATAGTTGGAATTTTTCAACATTTTCAGCTCTTTATAGAGATTTTTTTTTTATCCATTGAGAAATTTCTCTTTTCCACTCTTCAAAGAGAAAATTTATAGTTTCATAAAAAAATTACTCTATAACGAGTTGAAATTCTTCTAATAATATTATTGAGTGATCTTAACAAGTAAGAAAAAATATATTAGATCACCTCTACTATCCAAAATTAAAGATGAATGATCATTAATTTTCTCTTTTGAAAAAGAGGAATTGTTGTAATTCATCAAATTAAATGGAAAATAAGGGGAAAAAACTACGTCAGGTAGAAAAATAGATAAAAAAGTTTGATTTCATGAATTCTCTGTATTGGACGGCGGGTCGAATCTTTTATTTTTTTATTATTTCTTTTGTGGAATCTTTTTCTTTTTTTCTTTTTTCTTTTCTTTTTTTTCTTTTTGTCTTTTTCTCTGTGGGAAATGTTTCCACGAGTTTGTCCTCATAGCCACTGATCACCGCATCAAATAATCACATCATCATTTGATGAAATCGGACCAAACCACCTGTCAAAGATCAAATGATTTTTTTTTTTTAAGTTTGAAAAAATTAACAAAAAAATCTACAATTTTAATATTATTATACTGACTTTCTTTTTGAGATGATTAAATAGACCAAACTTAATTTAGATGATGCAAAAATACAAAATAAATAATATAAAATATACATTTTTATAAATAAAAAATGATGACAGTATCATTTTTTTTTTATCCATATAACTAATAAATTATTAATAAAAATGAAAATAAATATTATATAAATTAAAATTTTAAAAGAATTCAATATAATTATGTTCAAATTATAGAAGTCATTGTATTTTTTCTAAATTTTAAGTGAGGTGACACTTATTTTTCATTCTCACCACGCAACTTCGTAAGTTAGCTTTTTTTCATTCTCATTTTTTTTTTTCAAATTTAACGATCCTACAAAATAAAAAATAATTTTTTTTTCAATTCAATATAGATGAAATTTTTGATTTAAGAAACTTTTTAAAAACTCTATAAAAAATTTGACATAAGAAAATTTTCACTACTAATAAAACAAAATGAAAATATAATACTAAAAGACCACATCTAGTGGTCTTATAGCCACACCTTAAGATGTAGTGAGAAGAACATTAGGGATTCGAATTGATAGAGTAACGGCAATCCCTTAATTAGTTGTAAATTTTAATGAGGGTCATTTTTCAAAAAGTCCTATTCTTAATTGGTATATTACATTTAATCCATATTTTTTTTAATATTTCATTCGGTTCTGTTCAGAATAATATGACCAAATCACCCTTCTAACTTTTTCCAGATGTTTCCATTTTGAAACCAATACCCAATAATAAAAAAAAGAACAGTCCCTCATTACATGGAGAAAATCTCTCCTTTATTTTATGGAGAAAACCACTCCTTATTCTAGGGAGAATCCCTATATTTGAAGGATATAATCTTTTCCTTATTCCATAAAGAAAATATCTCCCTCATTATGAAGAAAATCTCTCTTTTATTCCATAAAAAAAATCTCTCACATTCTTAAAATCTTGAATCGTCTATCTTTTAAAAATTTCTCACTAAATGTTAATGTGAGCTTTCATATTACAAATGCATGCTAGTAAATAATATTCCCCCATAGAACATTGTTTGTGCTAGTATGACTATTTTTAATGTGAATATTAACATTAATTATGATTTGTTGTTAGTAATGCATAGTTAATGTTGTCATGTTATTTTGGTATTATAGAGACACTGTGAACATTCATATTGTTAAGAATTATTTGATATTGTGTGCATATAACTATTTAGTGTGCATTATGGTAAATGTAATGTTGATGTGAACTAGGGTGAGCAGCAGATATTCCGATCCGTCTAAACCGATCGAACCAAACTGATCTATCATATTTCAGACAGATGCATGATGACGAGCGAATAGTTGCGAATTGCTTTTTTCTAATCCGCTTAGTTTTTGATGGATGGTGGATTTGAGGTTCTTTTGGCCGCAACTGAACCGCCAAACCGCGAGCACCCCTAGTAATTTTTAAAACTTTATGTTTTTAATTTGTTTAGAGATTTGTGTTTTCAATTGAAAAAAAGTTTAGATATGTTGTTGTGTTTTCAATTTGGAAATCATTTTATTAAATGGCAAGTGTTGATATTTGGTATTTTTGTGTGGAAAATATAATGCTTAATTTTGTCATTTTTTAAAAATAAAATTAAATAGTTTTTGAATAAAAAAAAAGTAATGAAATAATTTTGATAAGGCATGATTTTTTTATATGTATTTATTATTGGTATTTGACAATTTACTTAATAATCCTTTGGATATGCTGAGTTGAATTGTTATAAAAAAAAATGTTGACAAGTTGTTGTATTATATTCAAAATTTGTAAAAGTTTAAACCGCCAAACCAATTTGCATCCATCTGTCAATCTGCTTAATCCGCATTTGTCAATCTGGCAGACGGATGCGGATTGATTTTTTCCAATCCACTAATCTGGTGAACGAATGTCGGATTGAAGGTTCTCCAGCCGCAACCGAACCGCAACACCTTTAATGTGAACATTCACATCTCTATGTTATATTATTAAGATGCACAATATGTTGTGACCAAAATATCACATTGTTATTTATGCTTATATGACTATTTCTAATTGTGAATATTAGTATTCATTAAAGACGTAATAATCACAGCACCAATGTGAACTTTCATATCATGTAATAATCATATAAAAATAATGAAAACTCATATAATAATCAATGATATGTGAACGTGAACATGAACATTCACATTATACAATAATCATGTAATCATCAGTCTACATTGCACATCATACAACCATTACACGTTTCTGATATTGAAGTTCACATTACCAAATGCAAAATATTAAAATCTGATAATTTACAACAATATTAATTTCAGTGGATGTGTATATCACATTCACAAAAATACCCAATCAATAAGCATACATATACACGAATATATAACACCATCCATCTTGAAACAAAAAGTTGAATCCAACTGTAATAAATTATTAAGCAATTCTGAACATGCATCCTTACCAACGCATACCTATATGCAGTTGCAAAACAAAAATGGTGCTAATCTTTCCCCTACGATATCTAAATGGAAGAAAATAGAATTTCGAACTGCAATAATGAAAAAACACAGAGTTTCGAACAGTAACAATAGAAGAACACATTGGAACTGCAACAATGGAAGAATGATGATAATGAGCTCCTTTCTGAGTTTTTCCTATTTTGTTTCTTTATTTGATTATCATCACCCAATTCATCTCTTTGAGTTTTTATTGTTTTGTGATTTTTTCCAATTCTCAAATAGGCGAGAGAGAAAGAGAGAGAGTAAGTATTGGAGGAAGTTTTTTTGTGTTGCAAGATTCTTTTTCAACCATGTTTTCTTGTCAATATTATAATTTAATAATATATATTTAGGTTTTAAAGAAACATATCCCACTAATTTTAAAACTGTCAAAACAAAAAAAGAAAATAAAAAAATTGCAATTGTGTGTAATACTTACTATCAAAAATAGAATAAAGGGTACATTAGTCATAAAAATATTATAAATAAGAAAAAAAGATCTCCTAGGATACAAGTCTAAATATATGGAATTACATGGAACAGAAGAAAATTTTATGAACTTATTGGGTTATAAGTCCTTCAAATGGAATTTATAAATAAATCTCTCTTATAATAATCTAACTTTACTAACAAACTAACATTCTACAAACCAAAAAAAAAAGTAGAAGAAGAAAAGAAAAAGAAAAAAACTCCCAAAAGATATGAAAAAATAAGGGTAAATTACACTTTGCCCCCTTTATGTTTGACCGCTTTTCCATTGTGGCCTTTAAAATTTATTTTTTCTCACTTTGGCCTTTTATGTTTCTAGTTTTTCTCAGTTTACTTTAAAGGTTAATATCTGTTCAAAATTAGACAGAAAATACTACAATAACTGCCACATAATAAAATATTTTTATACCACGTTATTGTTAATGTGTCATTTTGTGTCCAATTTTTAACAGAAAATAGTTTTAGAAGTAAACTGAGAAAAACTTAAAACATAAAGGGTCAAAATAAATAAAAAATAAACTTTAAGGGTCAAAGTGGAAAAGTGACTAAATATAAAGGATGTAAAATGTATTTTATCCAAAAACTAAAAATCCAATAAGCACATTAAAACAAAAGCGCACCAAAAAAAAAAAAAAAGGAAAAAAAAAAGATGAAGAAGAAGACTGCTTCTTAATATTATCATAATAATGTTAGTCGAATTCATCTCAATTTAAATTCATTTCTATCAACTTAACAAGTAAATAATAAATAAATTCAAACATAATATAAATTTAATTAAATTCTGAAGAAGAGTTATTACTAAAGGTGAAAATTTCCGACAAGACATAGTAATACCATTCAAATAGTACATGAAATTAGTAAGTCAGAATTGATCATTTTTAACATGAAAATGAATACAATCCAATAAATATATTGAACGAGTTAAGTTATATAATGAAGTTGAGATGAATAATTTGTTTAGTGAAAAAATAATTTCACATTTTCAAGGTATTTTACCTAAGAAGTGCTATGACAATTTTTTAATCCATTTGGTAACCCAATCAAGGTAAATAATGTAGTTTTTGTCTAATATTTTCAAGTCAATCTAGTTAAATAATAATAATAATAATAATTGTTAGGACATTTTTGTCTAAAATTCGTTTCTTGTTTTATTGGAAGACTTATGCTAATACTATAAAATTGTTTATCGTTATTCTTCTAGAGATAAATGAAAAATATAAATACGGGTCAAAAAAACAATCCTAAAAAATAAGACAGGGAGGCAAAAAATATTAATATGGGTCAAAAAAGCAATCCTAAAAATAAATGAATGAATAAATAAAACAGGGAGGGAGGACTACTCATGTGGAAGGTGGGTAACCCGAACGCGTAAGAATGAATGGGGTAGGAATGAATGCTGCGTACGCGTGCGTGTCGTAGGTGTATGTTCGTTTATTTATGTTTATGAAACCAATAATCGGCCAATTTATTCCAGAACCCTTGCCCACGTGGTTGGCTCTTGCTTTTTCTGACTTCCATTTTTCGACACGTAAGCGACTTAGCCGCATTATTTGGAAAGTTTATTATTTTACGCTCTGTTTGGTTGTACTCTGTAATCAATTTTTTACCCGTGTGTTGGAGTATGATATTTGATTTCGTTTTTAAATCAATTTTTTACACTCTGCAGAGAGAACTCTGATGCACAGACGCCTTTTTTATCCACTCGGTTGTCCACCCGGTAGACCACCCGGACGTCCGGCTGATTTCCAGATTGGAAAGTTTATGATTTTAGTTTTTTTATTTAAGCTTTATTTAGCAAGTTGATTATTTTAATAGATTATTTTAATTTTTATTTATTTTAGTAAGTTAAAATATTTATATTTGAGAAAATGATTGAATTTTTTTTATAATTAAATATAATATTTATGAGAGAAAAAGTAAAATGATTATAGATTTAATATAATATTTTATCTTGTTGATTATTTTAGTCTATTCTACTATTTTATTTTTTGGATTTTAGTTCAAAAAGCTAAAAAAATCCTTTGCCCAACACCCTTAGTTTTTTTTTATTATTTTAGTTTGACTAAAAAAATTGTATTGGAGGAGTTGATTTTTTTTTTTTTATAGTTGATTTGATGGTTGTGTGGAAAAAAAACAAAAAAAAACTTTGTTTCAAAAGTTGGCTATTAAATTTTTTGACTATTTTAACCTAATTAAAATAGTTATAGTTGAGAGGTTAGTTTGCTTTCTTTTCTTTTCTTTTTTTTTTTTTTTGTGTGTTTGTTGATTTAATGGTTATGAGAGAAAAAAGAAAATGATTATGAATTGGATGTGACATTCTATTTTATTGTTTATTTTAACATATTTTACCTTTTAATAGACTATTTTAGCGCAATCCTCTTTCCAAACACCCTCAAAGTGAAATGTTTATGAATTAGATGTAACATTTGGTCTTTCGACCTCCTTCCAAACAAGGCCAACACATGGGGTGTTTGGGATGGAGTCCAGATCCTTGGCCACCCATTCCTACGGCTCGTTCTGCGGCGTCCCAAAATGATGTCGTTTTGGGGCAAGATTTCAATTATAAAAAATTAAAAATTAAAAATTAAAAAAAAAATAAAGAGGAGCAACAGAGGGAGAAGAAGGAAGCAATAGTCAAACAAGGCAACCCACAATCCGAATAAGGCATCAATGAGTTCCAAACAGAGATTCAGATGTTATCGAAGCTCAGGCATCACCATTTGGTGTCGTTGATTGGTTATTGTGATGAGGACTCAGAAATGATCTTGGTTTACGAATGGACCTCTTAGGGACCATCTATATGGAAAGAACATCTAGAAAAAAACATAGAGAGGATATATATATATATATATATATAAATCAAAACACACAAATATACAAACGATTTTACCAAAAAAAAAATTTTGAAATCATGTTAAACTCGAGGACTGAAATAACACAAGACTCATATTTTAGGAATCAAAACTATAATTAAGTCCTTTTTTTTTTATTTTAATTTACATAAAACTTTTAATCTCATTTTCATCTGTAATTTAGTAATACTTACTGTATAAATCTACCAAAACTATAGGATTGGGTGTGTTTTTTCAAATTTCAAACTAGATTAGTGTAATTTAACCTAATTAAATTGTTAGGTCCCAAAATTTGGCTTTTTGACTTTTTAGTTATTTTAGCTTAAGGTTAAAAAGACTCGTTTGGGATGAACTTTTGATTTTTTTTTTTTACTTTTGTAAGAAAAATAAAATGATTATAATTTGGATGTGACATTTTATTTTATTGACTTTTTAACTTATTTTTGTGATTACCTTAACCTTTTAGTACAAAAAAAACTTTATACCAAACAAGGATTAAAATATAGTTAGTAATTTTATTATTATTAATATTTTGTGAAAAACTTTATGAAGGATTTGACAGAATCTCATGCAAAAACAACACAAGTTTATTAAAAGACGATGGGAATTTAATACTTTAAAACCAGTGATGCTCTTCTTTGTCGGGGCTCCTTTTTAATATTCTATTCGTATAATTTGATTGTTCATCCATTTTTGACTTGCATCAATAAAAAAACACAGCTAATAACAAAGAGAGAGAAAGAAGAAGAGAGAAACTCACGAGAAGCCAAGAGAACGATAAGCAATAAGAGCCCAAACAACCTATTATCCACGCTTAGCTCTCTAAATTTGTTCTCAGATGTCTTTCTTTTTTTGTTTTTTGTTTTTTTTTTGTTGTGAAATAAGAAGGCACAAAACCCAGCATTTATAGGGTGGAAGGTATGGAATCTGAGAGACTGCAGATGACAAGGGCAGCCATGGTATTGTCATAAGCAAAGTTTCAATAAGTGATTGTGGTCGTCGTAACGATTGTGACAGCGCGATTGTGGAGTGTAAAGGACATAGCGTAATGGTTGTGATAACCAGAATCGTAAATTTTTAAAATTTGCGTATAATTTGAAAAAAAACTTATTGATACGCATATATATATTTGTCAAAATCACATTTATTAGGGTTTAAAATAGATTTGGATTAATTTTTGTTAAATTTTAAGTATCATATTTTTAAATCAGTATAAAATCAATTTTTTCCATTTTATTTTAATAATTAATGACTTGAAGAATAATTGATTTTAAATGTCTATAAAATTATTTTTGACCAATACCTGAACTAACTAAATAAAAAAAATATTTACAATTATTAAATGAAATGATTATTAAAAAAAAAATTATGCCATAAATAAAAGTTATTTTTGAACTAATGATTTTTTTTAAAAGACATTTTTTTAGACAATACTTTACAGCTAACTAAATAAAATTATTTACAATTAAGTATTAAATAAAGTGATTATAAAAACAAAAACTGTGCCATAAGCAAAAATGATTTTTAAGCTATTGATTTTTTTTTTTAGACACCACATTATAATACCAAAATAAAAACATTTACAATTAAATATTAAATGAAATGATTATAAAAATAAATACAATCACTGCTTATATATATTTTTATTTTACATGTTAATGTAATGAAATAAAAATTTAAAAATAAATTATATAAAAAAAAATCATCTACAATTTTTTCTTTGGGTTTAGATCACTTGAGTATTCATTTTTTTTTTTGTAAAAACTGTGCCATAAGCAAAAATGATTTTTAAGCTATTGATTTTTTTTTTTTTAGACACCACATTATAATAACAAAATAAAAACATTTACAATTAAATATTAAATGAAATGATTATAAAAATAAATACAATCACTGCTTATATATATTTTTATTTTACATGTTAATGTAATGAAATAAAAATTTAAAAATAAATTATATAAAAAAAAATCATCTACAATTTTTTCTTTGGGTTTAGATCACTTGAGTATTCATTTTTTTTTTTGTAAGATTTTTTTTTTTTGAAAAGAATATTATTCAAAATATTATAATAGTATGTAACAGGCCGTTATGACCGTTATGGTACTGCTACGACTGTTACATATGTGAATTGATGTCACACTACAAAAGTAGGTGCAACATGTAGTGCTTACCACCATAACCATTATGTAACTACCGTAGCCGTTATGTTTTACCGCTTTTAAAAGCTTTGCTCACACGCGTGTCATGTATATCACAAACATATTTTATATATAAAAACTTTTATAGCGAATGATGTAACTCATTTGTGGTCGTGTACTGAAAATTAAAAAGTCTATCATCGTGAATCGTAATTGTGGGGCATATTTTGTGAGTGACAATACGTGGCTAAGATGACGCCGAAGTGTCAGCCGAGATGTCATGTGGCATAGTCCTGATGCTGAGGTGATCTTGGCTAGGCCGAGATTATCTTCGGAGATAGCGGAATTCAGAATAAACAGATAAGGGACAAGAATCCTAGAATAGGGGAGGATCTCAGTCTGGACAAAGATAGAGCTCTTAGGGAGTCTATCCCTATCTAGTTGAGAGTCCAGGATGGGCATTGAGCTTGAGTCCATTGAAGTGAGGCTTCTACAGGGATTAGGTCAGTGTTGGCTATAAAAACAGTGTACCTTCGTGGGTCTCAAGTATGTGTGATATATAGTGAGCAGTAAGTTCTTTCTTGTGAGTTAAGCACAATTTGTTATCTTTGAGAGATATATGATTATTGACTTCAGTGTTGAAGTGCCACCGGGTGGATGAACCACAGTTGAATTCTTATTTTTTTGTGATAGGTTGTTCGAGCTTAATCTATTCTACCAGTGCTCTCTAGCTAATTTCCTCGTTTGGTTGTGTGGTCAGAAATGAACACCCACAATTTGGAGCCGTTTGTGGGAATGTAAGGAGAATAGATGGCCAACAACGAGCATGGAGAAAAGATTGGGGACGACGTTCCTAGTGGGAGTGGTAAACATGCCAATCTAAACATGGAACAAGAAAACCGTAATGAAGGAACACGGGATCAAAATCCCGGAGAGAAAGACGTCGGCCAAGAGGGAGACGCATCGAAGAAAGTAGGCCGAGACGAGTATTACGATGAAAGCGGCCTCCAGGTATGGAAAGATAGATGCCTGAGGAGGGACGGCGAGATGAAGGGAATAGTAAATACGTTGGCAGACCTGCAATCTGTTGTCAACTTCATGATGTAGAACAACGTTATGCAACTACCATTTCCATTGAAGGACACGCCGATTCCAGTAGCCAAGAACGACGCCCAGAAACGGGGGTATAGAGTAATCTTAGTAGTTCCTCAGCATGACAAGGTGAAGGAAGGCTTACATCGGCCATCATAGGATGTCGGGCGAGCAGAGTCAATGAGAGGAGAGTCTTAGAGGACACCTTGTACCAACAGAACTTATGTCAAGGAACATCGGCATCTTTAAGGGAAGGAACTTTGTTTTGACATGGTGAATGGAGAGAAGTCCAAGAGGACACATAACGACACTAGGAGCAGTGCACCAAAAATGCTGAAATCCATTGACAACTGAGCTCCTGGTTGGACTAAGGAGGATTTGAGGGACTACCTCCAGAGGAAGCGGCAGAATGCCCGTCACACCACCCGTCAAGCCAAAAACGTCGTTCTCAGTAGAATTGGATAGGTTTGAGGCCCCAAAAAGGTTCCATATGCCGAGGTTCCAAATTTATGACAGTAAATTCGATTCAAACTTTCACGTCGGCTTATATCTGAATTCAATGGCCTTGTATACCAGGAATGAACAGTTGTTGTGCAAGGTGTTCCCCTCATCCTTTGGGAAAATTACATTGGATTGGTTTCACAAGTTGCCGAAAGGAACTATGAAGAGTTAGGAAGGCCTGGTCGAGATGTTCGTGGCCAGGTTTGTCAGGAACAAGTTGCAACTATTAAGGGTAGACTCATTGATGGCTTTGAAAATTGGTGAGGGTGAGAGCCTTAGGGCTTAAGCTAAAAGGTATTATGAGGTGTTCAAGTGAATACTAGGATGGAATCAGAAGTTGGCGGTCGTATCTTTTAAGAACGGCCTGGAGGATGATTGCATGCTTCGGAAGTTGCTAGCAAAGACTCTGCCAAAGAGTATGGAGGAGCTAATGGCAAGAATCGAGAAATATTCTAGAGCAAAAGAGAATACGCTAGGAACAAAGGCGTCGAAGCAGGAGAAAATAAATAGCTTGCCGAAGCAAGGCCGAGGTAATACTAGCTTTAATAGGCAAGAAACAGGACTGAGGGCTGCACAGGCAGTCACCACTGTGTTCTAAATCTCGGTTTATAAAGTTCTAGAAAGGATCAGGAACCAACCATATTATAGAATATTGGAGAAGATTCCTGGCGAATTTATGGAGAGAAGTCTTGGGAAGCACTATGCTTATCACAATGAGGAGGGGCACCTGACTCAAGGGTGCAGAGCCCTAAAGACGCATTTGGAAGATCTGGTCAGATGGAGTCACTTGAGAGACCTGGTAGATGAGGCCAGAACGAGGGAAGAGCAGGCGAGACTGCCCCAGGCACCACCTCCACCACCACCACTAGGGGTGTGCGCGGTGCGGTTCGGACGGTTTGAGAGTAAAATTACAAACCGAATAACGGGTTAGCGGATTGACAAATTGCGGTTTGGGCGGTTTTTGGCAGATTGAAGAATATTCTAACTAATTATCATACATGTGCATAATATATAACACTAATTTGTACAATATTTTTTAGACATATAACACAAAGTAATTTTATATAATATGTTTTATATATATATAACCACTAATTTGTAATAAATTTCATATTTTAAATCTTTTTTACACTTATTTTTACATTGATATTTCATTGAAAGTTAAAAAATATATACGTATTAACTTTAGCGGAGCGGAGCCGTTCGGTTGACGGATTATAAATTTTAAAGTTTAAACCGCAGTTAGCGGTTAGAGCGGTGCGGATTGATGCGGATCGGTGCGGTTTTAGCGAATTGGGCAGTATTTTACACAGCCCTAACCACCACAACAGCAAGCCAATGGACCTCGGGTGATCAATGTGATTCACTTGAGGGTTAATGAGAACGAGGTACGTGAGGAGACTTAAAGGGTGAAGCACTTACAGTATGTGTATCACGTCCAGCAAAAAAAGCCTAGGACAGACGAGTGCCAAGGATCAATGGTGTCCTTTACTGAGGCAGAACTAGACATGGTGTAGTATCCACGCAACGATACTCTGGTAGTGACCCTCAAGATTAGAGAATGCTAGGTAAGGCACATTTTGATCGACCAAGGCAGCTCTTGTGACATCATATATGTCATATGTTGTAAGGAGCTTGGCCTTCGCCGAGATGATTTGGAGCAGTCCGACAGCCCAATGGTCGGGTGTAATGGAACGCCGACATAGCCTCAAGGAGCAATAAATTTAGAGGTGCAGGCAGGCACCAAGAAGGTAAGAACAGAGTTCACAGTAATTGACACTCCCTTCCCTTACAATGTTATCTTGGAAGGCCATGGTTGTATGCAATAAGGGCTGTTCCCTCAACATTGCACCAGTTATTGCGGTTCCCAACGGAGCATAGAATTGAGGAGGTCAGAGAGAATCAGGTGTAAGTAAAAAATTGCTCCATGGCAGTAATGAAATCCACCTGCAACGTGTGAGAGACAGAAACAATAGAAATTGAAGACGGGGACATGGAGGTCTTGGAGGACGTCGGCAAAGAACCGGCCGACAAGAATGAGAAAGCCTTGAAGAAGATTCTGGTAAAAGAAGATGAAGAAGGGTGCTTCTTCCTTCTTGGCTCAGGCTTAGTTGAGAAGGAGGATAGAGAGTTGAAGACTTTCTTGCGAGAAAACATAGAAGTGTTTGCTTGGACGCCGTATGAAATGCCTGGCATTGACCCTGAGGTCTCCTGCTATAGGCTCAATGTAGATAGGTTAGCTAAACCTGTCATTTAGCTGGCAAGGAGGCCAACGTTGATTCATGTGGAGACAGTAGAGGAGGAAGTGGGCAAACTGTTGAAAGTCAAGGCTATTTGGGAGATGAATTACCCAACTTGGTTGTCCAACATAGTGGTTGTGAAAAAAAAGAATGGGAAGTGGAAGGTCTGCGTAGACTGCACTAGCCTGAATAAGGCTTGTCCCAAAGACAGTTTCCCACTACTCAAGATTAATCAGTTAGTAGATGCCATTTTAGGGCATTGAAGGATGAGCTTCCTGGATACTTATAGAGGGTACCACCAGATAGCGATGTACCCCCACGACGAGGAGAAGACTGCATTTATCACCTTGAAAGGCTGTATTGCTACAGAGTGATGCCTTTCGAGGTGAAAAATGCAAGAGCAACTTACCAGAGGTTGGTAACCAAGATGTTCAGACATCTGATTGGCAAAACAATAGAAGTATACATTGATGACATGGTCGTGAAAACCAAAGAACCTGAGAATCACCTAGCTGACTTGAAGACAGTTTTTGATATCCTGAGAACATATCGGCTCCGACTCAATGCATCGAAATGCGCATTTGGAGTCGGGCCTGGTAATTTCCTGGGATACTTGGTTACTAGAAGGGGCATTGAGGCAAGTCCAGATCAAATCAAGGCATTCCTTGACTTGAAGAGCTCGACATCGGCAAGACAAGTACAGATGTTGACCGGAAGGGCTGCAGCCCTGAACAGGTTTATAAGCAGATGTTCAGATAAGTGTATGCCATTTTTTAGTTTATTAAAGAAGGCCACAGATTTTTTGTAGATGGAAGAGTGCGAAGTCACCTTGGCCGACTTGAAAAAGTACCTGACAACAACTTCAGTTCTGTCAAATCCAATGCCTGGAGAAGAATTGCTACTATATTTAGCAATTTCAGAGCACGCAGTAAGTGTCATCATAATCAGAGAAGAGAAGGGAGAACAAAAGACAGTATACTATGTGAGTAAAACCTTAGCAAGTGTAGAGACCATGTACTTACCCCTGGAAAAATTGACACTAGCCCTGGTAATGGCTTCAAAAAAACTGAATCACTACTTCCAAACCCACAAGATTGTGGCACTGACTGAGCATCCTTTACAGTGCCTGTTGCAGCAAAGAGATCTAATAGGCAAGGTAGCCAAATGGGTAGTAGTGTTGGGCCAATATGACTTGGAGTTTAGGCCCAGAATAGCAATTAAAGGCTAAGTTCTGGCTGACTTCGTGGCCGAGTTCACCCCTGGTGCCATCTCGCGTAGGACACCGGTGAGCCGCGGCTTGGGATGCCTAGGGGAGTAAGAAGAAACCCAACTGGGGCCTAAGAACCCCACTCAAGAAAAATAGGAGAAAGAAGAGAAACCAAAGCCCTGCGACATCTACATCGGCAACTCCTTTTTCCTGTTTGTTGATGGAAGTTCAAACCATCAAGGAGCAGGGGTAGGAGTAGTGTTAGTATCGCCAGATGGGCGAATGTTAGAGCAGTCTACTTGTTTGGGGTTCAAGGTCTCAAACAATGAAGCAGAGTATGAGGCACTGATCGAGGGGTAAAAGTTAGTAGCAGCAATGGAAGCCGATGAGGTAGTTTTCTTCTGTGACTCCTAACTTATTGTGAATCAGGCAATAGACGAGTATGCAACCCGAGATGAAAGAATGATAGCCTATGTCAAAGAAGTTATTAGACTGTTAACATTGTTTCAGGATTGCCGACTACAACAGTTTAGCCGAGATGGACACCCCATTTTTGACCAATCGCAAGGCTCAAGCACTTCACTCGGTACACTCGATGATGAAAGTGATATTATGCGTGGTTTGAGGTCTTAACGAAGGAGCCTTATTTAAGCTTCAAAACAACTCCAAACTTTCCATATTCCCACTAATCATACCCAAAAAATTCATTTGTACACCTTATGTTGAGGCTGAAACAAAAAACAGGGGAATTCATTGAGGCCCGACCGTACCTCATTGAGGGCCGGTCGGGCTTCAGTAGTGAGAAACATTGTTTTGGGTGGGAGGCCACCAGCTACCCATTTTTGAAGATATTTGTGATGTTTCTTTCTTAAATTCTATAAATACGACCATATACCTTTGTTTTGGGGGTTGAACAATTGAGAGAAAGCCTATACACATAGAGAGAGCTCATTCTTCCTCCTTCTATTGCAAGCTATCTTTGAGTTAACCTACCTTCCTTGTATTATCTATATACGCCATATACAACCTTGACTTGTCATCTTAGAGCCTTGGTTGACCCTTGAGAAGTATAATTTAAGTTTGAGAGTGTGTTAAGAGTGAGTTTGATCAACAACCAAAGCTTACTCTTTTTTGAGAGGTATAAGCTTGTAACTTTTGTTCTTGCTTTTGTTTACTTCATTTCTATCTATTTCTTGTATTCTTGGGTTGTTTTGCATCCATTTTAAGTGTTGGAACTTGGGTTTCAATAAACTAACAAAGGTGGTAAGGTTAACACCCTTGTTTACATCTATCTTCATAACTCAACCCTTGGTTCCTTTACACTCTTTTCCTTTGATTTTTGAACTGATTTTCAGAGTTGAACTAAGGCCAAAAAATATGGTTTGAACTCTTGAAATTGGAGGGATTGGCTACCCCTCCTTGTTTTTGCTTACATAGCTTTAGTGTCTTCACTTTTTTGTTTAAGCTTTTTGAGTTCTTTTCATGCATTTTTAGCCACTGTTTTGGCTCATTAGAGACTATTTTAGGGCTGTCCTAATCTATTTAATTGATTTAAGTTTTAATTAGTTCCTTTGTTGTAGCATTGGTCTTTGTACATAGCTTGTATTATGTTGTTCTTAGCTTTTCTTTGTCTAACTTTCATATTAATAACCTCATTTTAAGAATCAACTTGCCATTCCTTTCTTTCATTTGAGAGTTGTTTCAATCGGTTGACAGTCATTCAACACATAAACTAGAGATTCATGCTTAATGGCTTAATCTTTACGAAGATTCATTGTCAATGGCATAATCTCTCTTTCATGTTGAGAATTACTTCCCATTTGACGTTTCTCTCCAATCATCACTTTGGACAAACGGACTAAAGAATGGAAATGACTAAGAGAATTGGCTTAAAAGCAACCAATACATATAAAGAAAATGTGTCATCTTGCTTGGGTTTGGCTGGACGTTATGCCAAGTTTATCGAGTTAAGAGTGGTCATACGCTAATTCATGGCGTTTCGATGATCCTTTGAAGCATCTCTACTTCCTTTTTTTTTGAGTTCATTCCATGATAAAGAGGGAGGTGTGGTCATATTCATTGCATTCATTGAGTTTTGTCCAAAATTGTATCGGAAATCATCAAGCAATCAACTTGCTCATTGATGGTTTTGGAAACGATTCTAACTTTCTTTCGAGGCTTTCCCATGACAAAGAAGGAAGGAAGGGACAAATAGAGCTTGAGCAACTCTGTTTGCACTGTTTTCACTTCAGAACACAAAATAGAGTTTTACACAAAATTGAGGCACGACCGACCTTCTTGGGGCCCAATCAGGCTTCATTGAGGGCTAGTCGGTCCTCAATGTTTGGTTAGCAGTGTATTTTTAAAGAAAACAGAGGGCAGTGGCTGAGGTGAAGCAGAGCAAGCTTGGGGCAGACAGAGCTGTTCTTGAACATTGTGCATGTGCATGCATGCAATCCTTGCGCATCCTTGCTTACATTATGATCATTGTTGTAATTAATTTAATATTGTTTATTGTAATTAGTCGCATTAATTATTAAGTGTTGTAATTATTATTGTCCCTTTGTAGTTATTGTAGCTAATTAGTTTAAATGGCAAGTTTATTTATTGTGGTTATCCTTGTTGTAATAGCATAGTTAGCTAGTTAATTAGCCTCGCTTATTTATTCATTCGATTTTGTAATAATTAGTCTAATTCGGACTTTTGGGACTTTGATTTGCACCTTCTTGCACGAGGGCAATGTAGTAATAAGTTATATGTCTTCCAAACCCTACGTCTTTTTCCCTTTTACTTACTTGTGCAGCTCGGCTTTTCGTGCTCCCTTTCGGAAGAATGAGTAGCCCTTACAGTTCAGACTCCACTTGTGGTTCTGAATTTCACAAGTGCCATGTGAAATACTGAAAACACAAAAAAGAGTCTAAATCTGGCAATTCTTTTTAAAAAATCGATGTTTGAATCAAATGCCAAAAATGGACTGCTTTGCCAGATTTACAGAGTCACCACCTGAATATTTTGTTTTGGGAAATTTAGGAAACCCATGACTCGTGCCGAAGGCCATTTATCCTTCATCACCATGATTGTCTCGGTTCAGGAACTTAGATACGAGAGGGGAAGGTCATGAATGCATTTGAGCACCCCCACTCGCCCGATCAAAGATCGGCCTTTACTAATCATGATGCAATTCTTATTCACATTGCATGCTCTTGTTCCGATTATTAGGCTAACTTTACTATGCGATGCATACAAGTATAGACTAATTTTGCAAATATTGGAATACTTGATTCATGTTTGTTTTGAAAAACAATAGTGCTTTGAATATGTACCACTTGAAAAAGTGATCGCATATGAACATTATTCAAATTATTCCAATTTAAGCAAATAGCCTTCATTCACAGGCATTCAAGCAGTTTATCAATTAAGCATTTAGCCTCATGGCAAGCAAGCCAAAAGAGAAACTAGTTAGAAAAATGCATGATCCTAACTATGCAATATGGCTAATGTAGCACATACGATATGCAATTAAATAGGCTCGGCTACTAATATGGCATATGAATCAATTTGATAGTATGCAGTTTAACATGTATTCAAAGAAGTATGTAAACAAGCAATTTAAAATGATGAACCGAGCCCCGGTGCATGTAAGACAAGTGGATGCAAACACGAATAATACTAAATAAAACATGATGTCCCTAATCTAACCATTATAAGCGATTAAATAAAAAGGAGAAAGACGTGGGATTGGAAGCATTTGAGAGTTGTTTCAATCGGTTGACGGTCATTCAACACATAAACTAGAGATTCATGCTTAATGGCTTAATCTTTACGAAGATTCATTGTCAATGGCATAATCTCTCTTTCATGTTGAGAATTACTTCCCATTTGACGTTTCTGTCCTTTTAAAGGACTTAATCATCACTTTGGACAAACGGACTAAAGAATGGAAATGACTAAGAGAATTGGCTTAAAAGTAACCAATACATATAAAGAAAATGTGTCATCTTGCTTGGGTTTGGCTGGACGTTATGCCAAGTTTATCGAGTCAAGAGTGGTCATACGCTAATTCATGGCGTTTTGATGATCCTTGAAGCATCTCTACTTCCTTTTTTTTTTTGAGTTCATTCCATGATAAAGAGGGAGGAGTGGTCATATTTATTGCATTCATTGAGTTTTGTCCAAAATTATATCGGAAATCATCAAGCAATCAACTTGCTCATTGATGGTTTTGGAAACGATTCTAACTTTCTTTCGAGGCTTTCCCATGACAAAGAAGGAAGGAAGGGACAAACAGAGCTTGAGCAACTCTGTTTGCACTATTTTCACTTCAGAACACAAAATAGAGTTTTACACAAAATTGAGGCACGACCGACCTTCTTTAGGCCCGATCGGGCTTCATTGAGGGCTAGTCAGTCCTCAATGTTTGGTTAGCAGTGTATTTTTAAAGAAAACAGAGGGCAGTGGCTGAGGTGAAACAGAGCAAGCTTGGGGCAGACTGAACTGTTCTTGAACATTGTGCATGTGCATGCATGCAATCCTTACGCATCCTTGCTTACATTATGATCATTGTTGTAATTAATTTAATACTGTTTATTGTAATTAGTCTCATTAATTATTAAGTGTTGTAATTATTATTGTCCCTTTGTAATTATTGTAGCTAATTAGTTTAAATGACAAGTTTATTTATCGTGGTTATTCTTGTTGTAATAGCATAGTTAGCTAGTTAATTAGCCTCGCTTATTTATTCATTAGATTTTGTAATAATTAGTCTAATTCGGACTTTTGGGACTTTGATTTGCACCCTCTTGCACGAGGGCAATGTTGTAATAAGTTATATGTCTTCCAAACCCTACGTCTTTTTCCCTTTTACTTACTTGTGCAGCTCGGCTTTTCGCGCTCCCTTTCGGAAGAATGAATAGCCCTTACAGTTCAGACTCCACTTGTGGTTCTGAATTTGATTTCACAAGTGCCATGTGAAATACTGAAAACACAAAAAAGAGTCCAAATCTGGCAATTCTTTTTGAAAAATCGATATTTGAATCAAATGCCAAAAATGGACTACTTTGCCAGATTTATAGAGTCACCACCTGAATATTTTGTTTTGGAAAATTTAGGAAACCCATGACTCGTGCCGAAGGCCACTTATCCTTCATCACCATGATTGTCTCGGCTCAGGAACTTAGGTACGAGAGGGGAAGGTCATGAATGCATTTGAGCACCCCCACTCGCCTGATCAAAGATCAGCTTTTACTAATCATGATGCAATTCTTATTCACATTCCATGCTCTTGTTCCGATTATTAGGCTAACTTTACTATGTGATGCATACAAGTATAGACTAATTTTGCAAATATTGGAATATTTGATTCATGTTTGTTTTGAAAAACAAAAATACTTTGAATATGTACCACTTGAAAAAGTGATCGCATATGAACATTATTCAAATTATTCCAATTTAAGCAAATAGCCTTCATCCACAGGCATTCAAGCAGTTTATCAATTAAGCATTTAGCCTCATGACAAGCAAGCCAAAAGAGAAACTAGTTAGAAAAATGCATGATCCTAACTATGCAATATGGCTAATGTAGCACATACGATATGCAATTAAATAGGCTCGGCTACTAATATGGCATATGAATCAATTTGATAGTATGCAGTTTAACATGTATTCAAAGAAGTATGTAAACAAGCAATTAAAATGATGAACCGAGCCCCGGTGCATGTAAGACAAGTGGATGCAAACACGAATAATACTAAATAAAGCATGATGTCCCTAATCTAACTATCATAAGCGATTAAATAAAAAGGAGAAAGACGTGGGATTGGAAGTCATATACATTATTACAAAATTGCGCCCTCACACAAGAGGGTCCGAATGTCTGAGTGTCCAAATTAACTGTTTATTACAAATCCAAATGAATAAACAATTAAAAGGGCTGTCTAATTTATTATAACAACAATACATATGCAATGCTTGCGTGATGCTCTTCGGAAGCCACTCTGTCTGCCTTGCCTTGTTGGGAACTATTTTATTTCACCCTCAGTCACTATTGCAATCACTACTACTAACCAAAAGTGTACGGTTTGCCATATATTGGGGTCTGACTGACCCGCAATCGACTTGAGCTCAAATAAATCCGACCATGCCTTATTTTTTTGTAAAAGACTGTTTATTCGTGCCTCAGGTGAAATAGTGCAGACAGAGTGTTCCGAATTTTGTTTGTCCCTCTCACACTTCTCTATCATTGAAAAACCTAGAGAGAAGGGTGAAATTGTTTCCAAAATCATTAATGAGCAAGTTGATTGCTTAATGATTTCGGGTATAATTTGGACAAAAATTAATGAATGAATGGAACCACCCCTCCCTCCTATCATAGATTGAAGTCAAAGAGGGAGGTAGAGATGCTTCAAAGTTAATCTAAAACATCATCATGAATTGATGTTTACACAAGCCTTGACACAATAGACTCGGCCTAATGTCCAGCCGAATCCAAGCAATATACTTTATTTTCTTTATGTGGGTTGATTCATTTTAGCAATTTTTGTTAGTCCTTTCCATTCTCTAATTCATTAAGTCCAAGGTGACGATTATGTCCACTAAATGAGAAGTGTGCCAAATAGGAAATAATTCTTAATATGAAAGAGAGATTATACTGTTAGCGATGAACCTCTATAGAGATTAAGCCATTAAGCATAGATCTCTAGTTCATATTTTGAATAACCATTAACCATTTGAAATCACTCTCAATTTAAAGAAATGGATGATAGGTGACACTTCAAGATTCATCTAAAACATCATGAATTGGTGTTTAGACAAGCCTTGACACAAAAGACTCGGCATAACGTCCGGCCAAGCCCAAGCAATATGACTCATTTTCTTATGTATGTTGATTGCTTTTAAATCAATTTCTTAGTCATTTTCATTTTTTTAGTCCATTTGTCCGAAGTGATTATTAAGTCCTCTAAAAGGAGAAAAGTGTCAAACGGGAAGTTGTTCTTGGCATGAGAGAGATGTAATGTCCTGGTAATGAACCTCCGAAGAGATTAAACCATTTAGCATAGAAGGTCTTTTTCTCATGCTAAAAACAACATATATAGGACTTCAATTCACTATTTTCAATTAGATTACAAAATATACAATATAACAATAAATCAAAGCAAAAGAGCAAAATAAGTAAGAAATGTAAGAAAATGAAAGGTTTGTGAAATTCACCTTCCAAGGAAAGGATGAACTCCTTAGTTTACAAACTCCCTCTTGATCACCCTTAAGTGTAGGAAGTGTGTTCTTAAATCCTCAATAGCTATGGAAGCTTGGAAGTATTTTAGCTCAAGATTGAAATGTAGACAAAATTACTCTTCTTTCTCTCTAACTCTCTTGAATCATCTTAATAAAAAAAACCTCTCTTGTAATAAAAAACCTCTCCTGTAATCACAACCTCCCCTCTTTATATAGCCAAAAACATAGAATATAATCATATATAATATAATATTTAATACATATATGTTTGATGTCGGCAGCCGAGCTGACCGACATCAATTAGTTTTATTATATAATATAATATATAAAATATATAATTTATACCAATTTATATAGAAACACCAAAAATATGAACAAACATATAAAATTATGCAAAATTACAAAATACTAAACTAATGAAATATTTAGTACTTTAAAACAATTTGGCCATAATGGTGAAGGTTGGAATTAAAGTTCAAATTCTATCTCTCTTACTGAGGATTCTGTGAGAAATACATTCTAATTGTTATCATTAGGTAATCAAAAGAAAGTGCCCAAGTCTTAGAGCCGGTCAAAATAGGATGTCTATAGTTGCCCCTCTTTGACAGAACTCGAAGTCATAAAATGACGTGAGTGAATGTCAAAGCCTAAAGACGACCCATTTTGACAAGGCCGTAAGACTTGGGCAAACAAACAAAATACAGATGCAGTTGGTTGAACTCAAGGGTTGCCTGCGTATCCTTTTACAAGGAATCAAACCTGCGTAGTTTAGGGACAGAATGCAAGTGATATGCACTTGAAAGTTGGACTCACACGTTTCGCGAAGCCGGCTATTTGAAAACTTATGATCATGTAATGAAGATGCAAAGTAATAACAGATGTAACATATGAATGCGCAGCTTTAAGCTTAAAATGAATAAATCTAAAACATATTCTAACCATGCCAAAACACTGGACGGGGAAAGAAAACATCGTTCAGGATTGCGTTTCATGCATCCTGAGAAATCAAGAAATGAAAACCACTCAGGGTTGCTGACCCGTACCGAGATAAAGACAAAACACGCCCAGACCCGTGGTTTACGCGTCCTGAGATATTCTAATCACATTGAAATCGTGAGAAGAGGAGAAAAACTGCTCAGGCTTACACTTCACTCATCTCGAGATGAAATACCCCCAAGCTCACGATTCACGCGTCCTGAGATACAAGAGAAACTGCTCAGGCTCGCACTTTACGTATCCCGAGATAAAACACGTCCAAGCTCGCGATTCACGCGTCCTGAGATAAAAACAAACCGCTCGGGCTCGTGCTTCACGTGTGCCGAGATAAAAGACGTCTAGGCTCGCGGTTCACGCATCCTGAGATAAAGATAAACCGCTCAGGCCCGCGTTTCATGCGTCCCGAGATAAAACACGCCCAGGCTCCCGGTTTACACGTCCTGAGATAAAGACAAACCGCTCGGGCTCGCACTTCACACGTCATGAGATAAAACACGCTCAGGCTTGTGGTTCACGCGTCCTGAGATAAAGACAAACCACTTGGGCTCCTGCTTCACGCGTCTTGAGATAAAACACGCCCAGGCTCACTGTTCACGCGTCTTGAGATAAAGACAAATCGCTCGGGCTCGCGCTTCACGCGTCTTGAGATAAAAACAAGCCCAGGCTCGCGTTTCACGCATCTTGAGATGAATACAAACTGGTTGGGCTCGTACTTCACGCGTCCCGAGATAAAACATGTCCAGGCTCGCAGTTCACGCATCCTGAAATAAAGACAAACCGCTCGGGCTCGCGTTCTATGCTTCCCGAGATAAAACACGTCCAGGCTCGCGGTTCATGGATCCTGAGATAAAGACAAACCGTTCGAGCTCACGCTTCACGCGTCCCAAGATAAAACATGCCTAGGCTCACAGTTCACGCGTCTGGAGATAAAGACAAATTGCTCAGGCTCGCGCTTCACACGTCCCGAGATAAAACATGCCCAGGCTTACGGTTCACGCGTCTCGAGAGAAAGACAAACCGCTCAGGCTCGCACTTCACGCGTCCCGACATAAAACACGCCCAAGCTCACGGTTCACGCATCCTAAGATAAAAACAAACTGCTCGAGCTCGCGCTTTACGCGTCCCGAGATAAAACATGCCTAGGCTCGCAGTTCACGCATCTTGAGATAAAGACAAATTGCTCAGGCTCGCGCTTTACGTGTCCCGAGATAAAACACGCCCAGGCTTGATGTTTACGCGTCCTGAGATAAAGACAAACCGCTTGGGCTCACGCTTCACACGTCACATAAAACACGCCTAGGCTCGCGGTTCATGCGTCCTGAGATAAAGACAAACCACTCGGGCTCGCGCTTCATGCGTGACGAGATAAAACACGTCCAGGCTCGCGGTTCACGCATCCTGAGATAAAGACAAACCGCTCGGGCTCACGCTTCAAGCGTCCCGAGATAAAACATGCCCAGGCTCACAATTCACGTGTCTTGAGATAAAGACAAACCGCTCGGGCTCGCATTTCACGCGTCCCAAGATAAAACACGCCCAGGCTTGCTGTTCACGCGTCTTGAGATAAAGACAAACCGTTCGGGCTCGCGCTTCACTTGTTCCAAGATAAAACACGCCCAGGCTTACTGTTCATGCGTCTTAAGATAAAGAGAAACCACTCGGGCTCTCGCTTTACGTGTCCCGAGATAAAACATGCCTAGGCTCACATTTCACGCGTTCTGAGATAAAGACAAACCGCTTGGGCTCGCGCTTCATGCGTCTCGAGATAAAACACGCCTAGGCTTGCGGTTCACGCGTCCCGAGATAAAGACAAACCACTCGAGCTCACGTTCTACGCGTCTCGAGATAAAACATGCCCAGGCTTGTGGTTTACGCATCCTGAGATTAAGACAAACCGCTCGAGTTCATGCTTCGCGTGTCCCGAGACAAAACACGCTCAGGCTTGCGCTTTACGCGTCCCAAGATAAAACATGCCTAGGCTCACGGTTCACTCATCCGGAGATAAAGACAAATCGCTCAGGCTCGCACTTTACGTGTCCCGAGATAAAACACGCCCAGGCGCCCGGTTCACGAGTCTCGAGATAAAGACAAATCGCTTGGGCTCGTGCTTCACGTGTCTCAAGATAAAACACACCCAGACTCGCAGTTTACGCGTCTTGAGATAAAGAAAAACTGCTCAAGCTCACAATTCACGCGTCCCGAGATAAAACATGCCCAAGCTCGCGGTTCACGCGTCTTGAGATAAAGACAAACTGCTCGGGCTCGCGCTTCACGCGTCTCGAGATAAAACTCGCCTAGGCTTGCATTTCACGAGTCCTGAGATAAAGACAAATCGCTCGGGCTCGCGCTTCATGCGTCCTGAGATAAAACATGCCCAGGCTCGTGGTTCAAGCATTCTAAGATACAAGAGAAAGGTACGAGACTGTACCACAAATACACAATTGCAATGAAAGTGTGCACTAGATGCACGAGGTGAATGAGTGCGATTGATGCAAGTGCAATAGATGCACAAAATGAATGAGGAAAGATGGTGTGAACACTAGGTGCACTTGATGTTTTTTTTTTTTTTCTTTTTTTTTTTAAACACTAGCTTCAAATAGACTCATGATCGGGGTTGGACCCACCAGTTTATGAAAGAAAAGTTTTTTTTGGATGATCTCCTCGCATAATGTGTGATGAATAGCATGTGTAGACGCGCCCCGGTGGGCCTCATGCTACAGTTCGGACTCGATTTGTGTCACGGTTCTTAATCTGAACCAAAGAGTCCAAATCTGGCAAATCGTTTGAGAAAACAGATTTTTTTGAAAAAGTAGTGCCAAACATGGACTGCTTTGCCAGATACAGAGTCGCCACCTAAATATTTTTAAAATGGGGAACCGAAGATGACCCATTTTGACAAGGTCATAAGACTTGGACAAACAATCAAATCATAAATAAATGGTTGCGCCTGCAAGCTGCCTACGTATCCCTTTGCAAGGAATCAAACCAGCGTAGTTCTGGGGCAAGATGCAAATGATATGCACAATGCAACTTTGAAAGCTGGAGTCACATGGCTCGCAAAGCTGGCTATTTTGAAAACTCATTATCATGCAAGATGATGCAATAAGCAAGAACATGAAATAATGGTACATGAACATATGAATGAGTAGCTTCAACCTTAAAACCAACACGGGTTCCATGCAAACAGATAAAAACACACTCTGACCCTGCCAAAACATGAAACGAGGAAAGAAAACACTACCTAGGGTTGCGTTTCACGCGTCCTGAGAAACAAAAACTGCTAAGAGTCGTGTTTCACACACCCGAGAAACTGAAGAACGAAAATCGCTCGGGGTCGCATTTCACATATCCCGAGAACTAGAGAAATGAAAACTGCTCCAGGTCGCGTTTCATGCGTCGAAACAAGAAAAACCTCTCGGGCTCGCGCTTCACGCGTCCCAAGATAAAACACGCCCAGGCTCACTGTTCACGCGCCTTGAGATAAAGACAAACCACTCGGGCTCTCGCTTTACGTGTCCTGAGATAAAGACAAACCGCTTGGGCTCGCGCTTCATGCGTCTCGAGATGAAACACGCCTAGGCTTGCGGTTCACACGTCCTGAGATAAAGACAAACCACTCGAGCTCACGTTCTACGCGTCTCGAGATAAAATAGGCCCAGGCTCGTGGTTCACGCATCCTGAGATTAAGACAAACCGCTCGGGTTCACGCTTCACGTGTCCCGAGACAAAACACGCTTAGGCTCGCGATTTACGCGTCCCAAGATAAAACATGCCTAGGCTCACGGTTCACGCATCCAGAGATAAAGACAAATCGCTCAGGCTCGCGCTTTATATGTCCCGAGATAAAACACGCCTAGGCGCCCGGTTCACGAGTCTCGAGATAAAGACAAATCGTTTGGGCTCACGCTTCACGTGTCCCGAGATAAAACACACCCAGACTCGCGGTTTACGCATCTTGAGACAAAGAAAAACCGCTCAAGCTCACAATTCATGCGTCCTGAGATAAAAGACGCCCAAGCTCATGGTTCACGCGTCCTGAGATAAAGACAAACCGCTCGGGCTCGCACTTCACACGTCATGAGATAAAACACGCTCAGGCTTGTGGTTCACGCGTCCTGAGATAAAGACAAACCACTTGGGCTCCTGCTTCACGCGTCTTGAGATAAAACACGCCCAGGCTCACTGTTCACGCGTCTTGAGATAAAGACAAATCGCTCGGGCTCACGCTTCACACGTCTCGAGATAAAACATGCCCAGGCTCACGGTTCACGCGTCTCGAGATAAAGACAAACTGCTCAGGCTCGCACTTCACGCGTCCCGAGATAAAACACGCCCAAGCTCACAGTTCACGCATCTTAAGATAAAGACAAACTGCTCGAGTTCGCGCTTTACGCATCCCGAGATAAAACATGTCTAGGCTCGCAGTTCACGCATCTTGAGATAAATACTAATCGCTCGGGCTCACGCATCACATGTCCCGAGATAAAACACGCCCAGGCTTGATGTTTACGCGTCCTGAGATAAAGACAAACTGCTTGGGCTCACGCTTCACATGTCACATAAAACACGCATAGGCTCGCGGTTCATGCGTCCTGAGATAAAGACAAGCCACTCGGGCTCGCGCTTCATGCGTGCCGAGATAAAACACGTCCAGGCTCGCGGTTCACGCATCCTGAGATAAAGACAAACCGCTCGGGCTCACGCTTCACGCGTCCCGAGATAAAACATGCCCAGGCTCACAGTTCACGTGTCTTGAGATAAAGACAAACCACTCGGGCTCGCGCTTCACGCGTCCCAAGATAAAACACGCCCAGGCTCGCTGTTCACGCGTCTTGAGATAAAGACAAATCGCTCGGGCTCGCGCTTCACGCGTCCCAAGATAAAACACGCCCAGGCTCACTGTTCACGCGCCTTGAGATAAAGACAAACCACTCGGGCTCTCGCTTTACGTGTCCTGAGATAAAGACAAACCGCTTGGGCTCGCGCTTCATGCGTCTCGAGATGAAACACGCCTAGGCTTGCGGTTCACACGTCCTGAGATAAAGACAAACCACTCGAGCTCACGTTCTACGCGTCTCGAGATAAAATAGGCCCAGGCTCGTGGTTCACGCATCCTGAGATTAAGACAAACCGCTCGGGTTCACGCTTCACGTGTCCCGAGACAAAACACGCTTAGGCTCGCGATTTACGCGTCCCAAGATAAAACATGCCTAGGCTCACGGTTCACGCATCCAGAGATAAAGACAAATCGCTCAGGCTCGCGCTTTATATGTCCCGAGATAAAACACGCCTAGGCGCCCGGTTCACGAGTCTCGAGATAAAGACAAATCGTTTGGGCTCACGCTTCACGTGTCCCGAGATAAAACACACCCAGACTCGCGGTTTACGCATCTTGAGACAAAGAAAAACCGCTCAAGCTCACAATTCATGCGTCCTGAGATAAAAGACGCCCAAGCTCATGGTTCACGCGTCCTGAGATAAAGACAAACTACTCGGGCTCGCGCTTCATGCGTCTCGAGATAAAACTCGCCTAGGTTTGCGTTTCACGAGTCCTGAGATAAAGATAAATCGCTCGGGCTTGCGCTTCATGCGTCCTGAGATAAAACACGCCCAGGCTCATGGTTCAAGCATCCTAAGATACAAGAGAAAGGTACGAGACTGTACCATAAATGCACAATTGTAATGAAAGTGTGCACTAGATGCACAAAGTGAATGAGTGCGATTGATGCAAGTGCAATAGATGCACAAAATGAATGAGGAAAGATGGTGTGAACACTAGGCGCACTTGATGTTTTTTTTTTTTATTTATTTTTTTTTTTTTTTATAGTTTAAACACTAGCTTTTTTTATAGTTTAAACACTAGCTGGACCCACCAGTTTATGAAAGAAAAGTTTTTTTGGATGATCTCCTCGCATAATGTGTGATGAATATCATGTCATGAATAATAGCATCGTACAGGACTTCAAACTGTGAATACCTGCTTTTACATTCGTTCTTGAATCGAATAACGACCCACAACCGTACAAGTATGTAAATTATAATTTGATAATAGGAAACGAAATGAAAACAACTTGAAAATACTGAAAGAGACTTGGTACAAATGAAATAGTACTTAAAACATAGTCGCAACATGCCAGAACAAAGGGCCAGCCTTTGCTGCATCTGCACTGGTCTAGAACACCACCTAGACTCGGCTGGTCCTTAAAAAGAGGTCGGTCAATGCTGTCTAGCTATCATGCACTGCTCCTTCTAAAACTCTATAAATGGTGCTCCCATGCTGTTTATGTTTTGCTCTCAAGATGGAGATGCCGCTCATCAATAGGCTCCGAGTTCTTGAGTGCAAAATGAAGCCCCGAAAGTAAGCTTTTCAATGGTAGTGGCCTCATAGCTAAATTCCAAGTGTACAGATGGATAAGTCCAATTCAGCGAGGGCTGCTCGACTCGCTTCTACCCGGATTCATGCCGAACTTCTCCCAAACTAGTTTTCTCCTCTCCTTTCCTCTTTTCTTCAACTCCAAAACCCTAAACAAAGTGTTTTGAAAGATTTGCCTCTCTTCTAGCCGAAGAAACTGATTTTTTTGCCCTGCACATCTCTCAACACCGAGCAAACCATCAGTAGTGCCCAAGTCTTAAGGGCGGTCAAAAATGGGGTGTCTACAGCATGTCATGAATAATAGCATCGTACAGGACTTCAAACTGTGAATACCTGCTTTTACATTCGTTCTTGAATCGAATAACGACCCACAACCATACAAGTATGTAAATTATAATTTGATAATAGGAAACGAAATGAAAACAACTTGAAAATACTGAAAGAGACTTGGTACAAATGAAATAGTACTTAAAACATAGTCGCAACATGCCAGAACAAAGGGCCAGCCTTTGCTGCATCTGCACTGGTCTAGAACACCACCTAGACTCGGCTGGTCCTTAAAAAGAGGTCGGTCAATGCTGTCTAGCTGTCATGCACTGCTCCTTCTAAAAATCTATAAATGGTGCTCCCATGCTGTTTATATTTTGCTCTCAAGATGGAGATGCCGCTCATCAATAGGCTCCGAGACTAGATAGTTACTTTGGATGGCTCAAAAAATGTGAATTTTTGCAGTTTTAGCCTAAATGCCCTTTTTCCTTTGAATCGTGCTTCGCTTTGCTTTCCATTTCTCCACGCCGCAGTTCGATATTGGAACTCGGTTACACATGTATTTCGCTTTGAATCACAAGAGATGTATCTAACACTCAAAGAATTTCAAGCATTGATGGAATCTCGGCGTGGCAAAGCAATCATGCCTCAACCCCCTTTTGACCATGCCCAAGCTTTGGGGCGGAAGTGCAGATTATCAGTGCATGAGGCTTGGTCTTTGGCATATGATGGGGAGCTGGACATCCTCAGTTTAGTTCATCGGTTTTCCGCTATTGGAGATAGGAGTGACCTTCTTTGGCGCAGCCACCGACAACATGCTCTCTGTTTATGCTTACTTGCGCAATTCCCAATTGCCCCTAGTTATGGTGGTGCCAGTATCCAGTTGATCGAAGTGGCCCAATGTATGAAAGAAGGTAAGAGTTGTATTGGTTTGGCACTGGCCAAAACCTTGATGGGCTTGGATGCTATTCATCGGCGGGAAACCACCAAGTTTGCAGGGAGTCCGCTACTTCTCCAAGTATGATTTCCACCCTTTTGATTTATGATTCTAATATCACTCAACACTTAAACTCTGTTTTTCTCTCAAAACCCCTTCTTTACTTTTCTCTCAACGTATATCTCTCTATTCTTTAATCTCTCTTACAGCCACCGACAACATGCTCTCTGTTTATGCTTACTTGTGCAATTCCCAATTGCCCCTAGTTATGGTGGAGCCAGTATCCAGTTGATCGAAGTGGCCCAATGTATGAAAGAAGGTAAGAGTTGTATTGGTTTGGCACTGGCCAAAACCTTGATGGGCTTGGATGCTATTCATCGGCGGGAAACCACCAAGTTTGCAGGGAGTCCGCTACTTCTCCAAGTATGATTTCCACCCTTTTGATTTATGATTCTAATATCACTCAACACTTAAACTCTGTTTTTCTCTCAAAACCCCTTCTTTACTTTTCTCTCAACGTATATCTCTCTATTCTTTAATCTCTCTTATTTTTTTATCCTGTCTCAGGTATGGTTCATGGACAAATTGAAAGTAGTAGACCCTTGCCCTGAGTACTCGGCTCGAGCTTCCCCCTTTCACCAACAGTTAGTCGATTTCCCTTCAAAAGGGTTTGGTATGACTGGATGTGTAGCCGATCCGCAGCTGACATAGCTTAGCGTTGTTCTTGGCTTGATTTAGCTGAAATGAGTTACAGTATGACATGTTAGCCTAGCATACAATTGATGGGTCTAACACATTGCATGTTCTATGTCCCCTTTTGGTTCAGACGCCAGTTTGGACATAATTAGATTCGTCCAACTGAGGAAGTAAAATATTCGGCTCTATTCCCCGTTCGCGCTTCAAACTCGACTCAACACCTCACTGCTTGGAGAACAAGAGGGCTTCTGGCCCCTGCCCTTAATTTCAGTTACATCCTTCCTAGTGAGTGCATGGCTTGGCTTGGGGACGAGGAACAGATTGGGCCGACTTTGACCACAGAGACTCCACGGGTGTGAACAAAAGGCAGAGAATTGACACCTGACTCATCTATGCCCCTAGTTTTATTACTTTGACCTTTCTTTTCAAGTTTTATGTAAAAGCAACTTTGATTTGTATCAGAGAGTTGAAGAATGTACTTGATATTGAAATCAATGAAATTGAAGTTGTGAGCATAAAAATTTTCCTTTTGGTCCCAAATTGTAAAAAATAAATTTTTGAGAAAAAATCAACTTTGATTAAAACTTTTCAAAACCGCTTTTGAAAATGATCACTGCTTGACACGCACGAAATCAATCCTTAAGATGCACAACTCCAAATTGGCAAATCATATCGCTATTGCTATGCATTGTAACAAACTCTTCTTTCCAAAACGAAGATTATAACCGAACTAACAGATAATGAACAATGATGACCTGATCAGATAGGACAGTTGAGTTAGAGATAATTACGACCGAACTTCAGGATGAAGTTGCTACGTATCCTAAAACTGGGAATCAGGCCTTACGTAGTTCGGTTTGGGTTTACTCGAGTATTGACTCTCTTCTTTTACACTCTAACTTTTGCCAAAGTCGCCCTTTAGGGTTTTCAATCTTGCGAGCTCAATTTTTCGTAATTTCTAATTTTTTTCATGCTCTAACTTTTGCCTAGGTCGTCTTTTTGGGTTTTTGGCCTAGCGAGCCTCTCAGGGGTAATATTTCTTTAACTTGTCCATATTGATTGGTTGTGAAAATTCCAGGTTGTCTAGGTCTATGAGAATGACTGCTCCTCCTGACCAGATAGACTTGATGATGTAAGGACCAGTCCAATTGGGCCTGAACTTGCCCCTAGAGTCATGGATGGGAGCTCGGTTGTCTTTAAGCACTAGATCTCCTTCCTTAAGATTCCTAGACTTAACCTTCTTGTTAAAAGCCTTAGCAATTCTGCGTTGGTAGCCCTAGACATGATACAATGCCTTCAGCTTTCTCTCATCAAACAACATTAACTCCTCAAATCTACTATGTTGCTAGTCGGCCTCTGCTATCTGACATTCAACCATAACCCGCAGTGATGGTACTTCAATTTCAATTGGCAGAACAGCTTCCATGCCATAAACAAGAGAATAAGGAGTTGCCCCTGTAGACGTCCGGATTGAAGTTCTATAGCCCCAGAGTGCGAATGGCAATTTATCTGGCCAGTCCCTATAGGTTTCCACCATCTTCTGCAAAATTTTCTTGATGCTCTTGTTCGCAGCCTCAACAGCTCCATTAGTCTGCGGCCTGTAAGTTGATGACTTGTGAAAAGCTACGTTATACTTTTCGAGCAGATCTATCACCTCTTTCTTGAAGTGTGAGCCGTTATCCGATATGATCTCATTTGGAACCTCGTACTGGCAAGTGATATTGTTTCTGATGAACTTAGCCACATGCGATACTGTCAATACTGCATAGGACTGGGCTTCCACCCACTTTGTAAAGTAGTCGATCGCTACCAGATTGTATTCATGTCCATTCGATTTTTTTGGTGTGACTGCGCCAATAACATCAATTCTCCAAACCGAGAAAGGCCATAGCAAAGTCATGTTGTATAGTTTTGACGACGAGATATTCATGCGATCAGCGTGAATTTGGCATTTGTGGCGTCGTCGAAAAAAACCAATATAATCCTTCTCCATTGTGGACCAGTAGTAAATTTTCCTAAGAATCTTTCGGGCTAACATCACTCTGTTCATATGCGTTCCACACTTTCCTCCATGGATGGCCTCCATCAGGCACTTTGATTCCTCTTCTTCGACACACAACTTGTGCATTCCCAGATGACCTCTTTTTTACAATTGGACGGCCATTCGCCGTATTCCTCTTTTATCCTTAGCATTTTTCCTTGGTGGATAAACCTCATTTTCCAAGAAGTTCTAGATATCATAGTACCAAGGGTTCTTGTCTTGCATTTCATCTATTGCGGCGATAGTTTCATAGGCCGGCGTGTACTTCTGCTCAATGATAATCGGACGCATCCAGACTCCAAGTGAAATGTCTACTATAGAAGATAGAGTTGCTAAAGCATCAGCGTACCTGTTATTATCTCTCAGTAGATACGCGAAAGTCAGTTTTTCAAACCTAGGAATCAGAACGTCAAGGGTCTGGTGATAAACCTTCATTTTCTCTTCTTTGACTTTCCAGTATCCATTTGCTTGAGAGACAACCAAGTTCGAATCTCTGATAACATCCAACCTTTTTGCTCCTAGTTCTAGGGCGGCTTCTAAACCAGCGATACACGTTTCATATTTTGCTTCATTGTTGGACACCTTGAACCAGAGTTTAAAAGCTAAAGGTATATGAGAATCATCGGGTGCTAAGAGCAATACACCTATTCCATAGCCATATTGGTTGGATGCTCCATCAAAATACATCGTGCAGGTTTCCTCTTTAACATGCAGAATGGCCTCATCCGGGAACAAGTATTCTACTGCCTCATCTTCTTTTATCGGGTGGTCAGCCAGGAATTCTGCTACAGCTCTTCCCTTGACCGGCTTACGAGTAGCATACTTGAGATCAAATTCGGAGAGGAGAAGCAACCAACGAGCTAGCTTACCCGTAAGCGCCGATTTTTCAAAGAGATATTTGATGGGATCCAATCACAAAACCAGGATTACAGAGTGAGCCAATAAGTAGTACCTCAACTTCCAGGTAGCCCATACCAAAGCTAGACAAGCTTTCTCTAGCGGCGTGTAGCGGGTCTCATACTCTAACATTTTCTTGCTCAGGTAATAGATGCTTTCTCCACCCTATCCTCAGATTCTTGTACTAGCATGAATCCCATGGTTGTGTCCGTCACTGATAAGTATAGAATCAAAGGTTTTCCTCGCTCTGGTAGGGATAACACAAGCGAATTCTGGAGGTACTGTTTGACCTGCTCAAAAGGGATTTGACATCGATCATCCCATCGAAATTTCTTTCCTTTCTTCAAGAGGCCAAATAGTGGTTCACAAGTCAAGCTTAGTTTGGAAATAAATCATCTTATGAATTGCACTTTACCTAGAAAGCCTCGCACCTCATTTTCAGTCCTTGATGGTGGCATTTCCAAAATGGCATTGATTTTGGAAGGATCTACTTCGATGCCCCTCGGTGTGATAAAAAAGCCTAGCATTTTTCTTGCCGTTACACCGAAAGTGCACTCTGTGGGTTCAACCTTAGTCTGTATTCTCTAATTCGTTGAAAGAATTTCTCCAAGGCGGTGTAGTGGTCTTCTCTTTCTTTCAACTTGACAATCATGTCGTTCACGTACACCTCGACTTCTTTGTGGATCATATCATGCATAATGGTAGTTGTCGCCCTCTGATAAGTAGCCCTAGCATTTTTCAACCCAAATGGCATAATTAACCCGATAGCAGTAGGTATCCCATGGTGTTGTGAACGCGGTTTTCTCTCTACCCTCGAAAGCCATCAGAATCTGGTTATACCCGAAAAATCCATCTATGAAGGAAAGCAATGCATGGCCAGCTATGAAGTCTACTAATTCATCAATGTGTGGCAATGGAAAGTCATCTTTCGGACTAGCTTTGTTTAAGTCCCGAAAATCTACACAAACCCAAATTCTACCATCCTTCTTTGGCACGGGGACGATGTTGGCTAACCAAGTCGGATTCTCAAATACTAATAAGAATCTTGCTTCGATCTGTTTGGTAACCTCTTCCTTGATCTTCAATGCCCAATCCGGGCAAATTCTGCGTAATTTTTTCTTGACTAGTCGGGCCTCAGGGTCAAGAAGAATCCGATGATGTATGATCTCAGGATCAATTCCAGGCATGTCTTTGTAGGACCACACAAAAACATCTTTAAAATCTTTTAATAAAGCGACTAAGTGTTCGTGTTCCTCCGAAGACAACGTAGACTCGGTCTGGACCATGTGTGGATCATTCTCAGTACCCAGATTAATGGCAATGATTTTATCAACACAAGGGTTAATGTACCTCTCCTCTTCTAGATTAATTAAGTTTTTCAAAGCCAAAGAAATTTCTTCCTCTTCGTTTTCATTAAAAGTTTGAAAGTCTTGGTCAATGCAATAAATAAGTGGCATAGAGAAGTACCCATAAACGACTGAGTTCTCATTCATAAGGTCCAGCTCTTCAGTTACAATAGACTCAAAAGCAAAAGAAAAGGAAGACTTAGATAAGACTTTGGCATCCGGGCTACCACCCCCGGGAATGCCAGACTCAGACTCCTCAAACTGACTGGAGGTTGATCCCGACCCCACATACTTTGTGGAATCAGATTCTAGCCTATTATCGTATTCAGAAATAGAATAGTAGCCTTTCTCCAACTGCCAAGTAAGAGTTGGTGCCCTTAATGCATCCAATATGCCACCGGTTGGGTTTACGCTTGGTTTTTCCTCGATCACGGAGATAGTAAGGTCATCCCTCAAGTTTTCTAGGTCGGTCGTAGGATCTGTTAGGAGACATGCCAGCGCCGCTCCTATTCCATGTTCACTGTTGTTTGAGTCAATGCTTTTGTCAGCTTCAGTACTTGGTTCAGTCTTTTCCTCAGCATTACTGTCTTGCAACTGCAGGTCAAAGAAGATTTCAAATCCGAGAACACGCTGATTAGTGGAATTCACCCAGGGCTCGGGAAAGCCGCAAAAGGGGAAATCTTCTCCCTCTCGAATAAAGCGACCATTCAGTGTCCCCTGAATCGGCCTGTGGACAAGCTCATAGTGTTTCCCGTCCTGCTTGACCCTGGCTCTGCCTCTGACTTCTCCTCTTTTCCTGATCCAGTCCCTTTTGGTGGGCACATAGCCCAAACCAAAGGCATGTGGATTATGCGGCACATTGGCCAAAGCTACAACGCCCTTCTGGCCACTTCTTTCAAGTCCTATTCCTGGCACATATTGGAGTTTATTCATGACATAGATTGATTGGGCGCTGACATAGATGCCCTTGTCAGCGGCCAAGATATTTTGCACTACTCAGGCCTCAGCCAAAGTGAACCCTGAGAGGAATAAATCCTCCTCGCCATGAAAGATCTCTAGCACTGGTGTAGTTATTTCCGGCGGGGGATGAATAAATGAATTCCTGAAGACTATTGCCACCCCTTTCCCGCGAGGGTATTTCAATATTTGGTAGAGGGTGGAAGAGACAGCTCTTATTTGATGCCGCCAGGGTCGCCCAAGTAATAGGTTGAAAGTGGTAGGCACATCTAATACATGAAATTCAATGTCCTATTGAGCTGGCCCGACCTGTGTTATGATCTGAACTATTCCCATCACCTCTCTGCTTGTATTGTCGTACGCCTGGATCACCTACGTCGTAGGCACAAAATCGACTGGTTTCAAACCAACAGCATAAGCCATGCGGCAAGGACAGACGTTGATTGCCGACTCAGTGTCGACTAATACCACTGGTACCCACTTTTACCGACACTCTACGGATATGTATAGAGGCTTGTTGTATGCAGAGCCTTCTAGCGGCAATTCCTTATCGAAAAAGGTCAAAGTTGCCGTAGCGCCTCCCAGGAAGACTAATCCCACCAGTTGCTCCGGGGTAGTCTCAATGGACAACTTGGCTTTATCCATCGCCGACAGTACAGCTTGTCTGTGCACTCGTGAAGCCATAAGCAACCCCCAGATAGATATGTCGGCCTGAATCTTCTTCAACTGTTTTAGCACAGCCTCATCCTCTAACTATTTTTCTTTTTTCTTCTCAGCTTCTTTATCCTTCCCGGATGCCTCGGGTTGGTCCATATGCGGTGGTTTGAAATATTGGCCACTTCTTGTCATGTGGTCGACCTCTTCCACATACCAGGTATTGTCAAGAAGGTCCTCACCCCAGTTCTCATCAATATGGGCCAAGTGCAAGTCATCATCTTCCCACCACATACCTCCGGCAACCAACAAATAATTGTCTTGTTCCGGTCGAGTCATCTTCTCATCACAACTTTCCCCCACAGGGTCTTGGGCCTTTACAGCCTTCTGTCTATTTTGATCCGCTTCTTGCTCAAGGAACCTCAGTGCGGCTTCTTGCTCTATAGGTACAGTACTAACTATGCCCAGCTCCTGAGCCACTTGTTCTGCACCGATATTTTCCGGCATCTTACCCTTTCCATCGGCCATTCCTGCCATTGCAGTTGTTCCCGTTTTCTATTTTTCTAGCTTCAGTTCAGCTCCCTTGTCTATATTGGGTTCATCACTTAGCCACCCAGAATTGTTTGTTGACCCATTCAGACTGAACCAATTAATATGCACATCCCCTTGATCATGTTCATCAAAGAACTACAAATCGGCCATGTCCTTCTCGAGGTCAGCTAGATCATCTAATCCCTAACTGGGGCCATCTTCATGAACTACATTGACCTCTATCCCAACTGGAAACACCACCTCCGGCTTAGCTTGATTGAATGGCAAAATATAGCAGCTCAGGTTATACACTGCATTAGATAAGTCCTCAAAGCCTTTGGGCAATGGACTAACATTCTCCACTGAGGCTAACCTCCCTTTATCTTCTACTGTCACCACCACGGGTTTAGTTTGGATTGTTGACATGTTCATCATGCACAAGTTTGTGCTCTCAGGGATGAACAATGCCAGTTTAGATAGGTGGGAAGGGGTGATATATATATTGGGGTCATAAGGGATGGCTAGTATATGGATGAGGTTTATATGCCGGGGTGGAGGAGCTTGATTATGTGGTGGGAGAGGATTTGTAGTGAAATTGGGTTTTTCAAGACATGCTATCACCTTATTGTCAATGAGATCTTGAATCTCATGACGCAATCTGTAGCACTAATCAGTGTCATAACCATGCTGTTGATGAAAAGCTCAGTATTTGGCTGGGTTGCATTTAGGTGGGTGAGGATCAGACAGTGGACGTTGTTCTAACGACTTAAGATGCCCTTTTCTGATCAGGACCCTCAGGGCTGTGGATAAGGACATGTAGAGCGGGGTGAAGACCCTCTGGCCTCGGGTTTGATGGCTTGAGGTTTGTGAAGTTGTGTTGGATGTGTCACAAAGGGGTTGACAGTCTTCGGTGTGGTAGTGACCATGCTCACATCCGAAGGCCGTGTAGAGGTGCCACCAGTAGTGGCTACATTGGAGTCGCGTGTAAAGGTCCTTTTGGGTTGTTCTTTCTCATGGTCTATCAACCCTTGCTTCATTGCATCCTCAATATGAACCCCTATTTCATGGAGCTCAGTAAATGTAAACAAAGGTAAGACTATCATTTTCTGCAATAATCTTCCTTGCAAGTTACGGACCACCTTTTTGATCTGGTCCTTTTTAGAAGGTCGGATAGTCATCATAGAGGCCTTAGCCCTCCAATGGGTCAAGAAATTCGAGAAGCCCTCATTTGGCTCCTGACGAGTTGCTTCGAGATCACGAGTAGTGACCTCTATTTGAGTATTGTAGGACTACTGCGCTATGAAGGCCTCGGCCATTTCCACCCAATTTTTCTTCACAGAGTTTTCCAACTTTGCGTACCAGATGGCCGCTATACCTAACAGGGTCTGGCAAAAAAAACGACAGTTTCTATAGTCTGGTGAGATCCGTTGGCTGCAGGATGTCAGAGCATAGCCGTAGATGGACCATAAGATCCCTGGAGTTGTTGAACCGGTCTATATATGGCATCTTGAATCTGTCTGGTAGAGTCACTACGGTGTCTGTATAGCCATCCTCAATATCAGGGATTGAATTAACGCCCTGTGCCTGTTTGAAGACCTTCAATGCAGTTGGGTCAACCTCGAAGTCGAATGGCGCCTCTGTTTGGTAAATTGGGGCCTTGGAGGTCTGAGGTAGGATAAGATCTTCCTGAATGCCTACATTTTTCTAGACATTAATTGTGACCCCGGGTGCTGGAATTCCCGCTGGGGGTGCATGGGAAGCAAAGGCTATTGCCGATTGGGGTTGTTGTTATTGAAGCCTATCTATCAGGTATTGTCAAGAAGGTCCTCACCCCAGTCCTCATCAGTATAGGCTAAGTGCAGGTCATCGTCATCCCACCAGATTCCTTTGGCAGTCGACAAGTAGTTGTCTGGCTCCGTTCAAGTCGTCTTCTCATCACAAATTTCCTCTATAGGGTCTCGGGCCTTTCCAGTCTTCTGTTCATTTTGATCCACTTCTTGCTCAAGGCACCTCAGTACGGCTTCTTGCTCTGTAGGTACAGTACTAACTATGCCCAACTCATGAGCCATTCGTTCTGCACCGGTGTTTTCCAGTAGTTTACCCTTTCCGTCGGCCGTTCCGACCATTGCAGCGGTTTCCGCTTTCTATTCTTCCAGCTTCAATTCAATTTCCTCGTCTATATCGGGTTCATCACTTAGCTACCCAGAATTGTCTATTGGCCCGTTTAGATCAAACCAATCAATATGTACATCCCCGTGATCTTGCTCATCAAAGAACTGCAAATTGTCTATATCCTCCTCCAGGTTGACTAGATTATCTAATCCCTGGTTTGGTCCATCTTCTTGGACTACACTAACCTCCATTCCAGTCGGCAATACCACCTCTAGCTTATCTTGGTCGATTAGCACAATATAGCAGCTCAGGTTGTACACCTCATCAGATAAGTCCTCAGAGCCCTCGGCCATCGAACTAATATGTTCCACCGAGGCCAACCTGCCTTCCTCTACTACTGTCACCACCACAGGTTCAGTTTGGATTGTTGACGTGTTCATCATGCACAAATCTGTGCTATCAGGGATGAACAACGCCGGTTTAGGTATGTAGGAAGGGGTGATATATATACTGGGGTCGTAAGGGACGGCCAGTGTGTGGATGAGGTTTATATGTCGGGGTAGAGTGACTTGATTATGTGGAGGAAGAGGATTTGTAGTGACATTGGGTTTTTGAGGAGGTGCTATCACCTCATTGTCAATGAGATCTTGAATCTCATGACACAGTTTGTAGCACTGATCAGTGTCACGACCATGTTGTTGATGAAAAGCACAGTATTTGGCCGGGTTGTGTTTAGGTGGGAGAGGATCGGGCAGTGGGCGTTGGTCTAACGGCTTAAGATGCCTTTTTTTGATCAGGACCCTTAGGGCTTTGGATAAGGACATGTAAAGTGGGGTGAAGACCCTCTGGCCTCGGGTCTGATGGCTTGAGGCTTGTGAGGTTGTGTTGGATGTACCGGCAAAAGGGTTAGCCGTTTTGGGTGTGGTGGTGACCATACCTACATCTGAAGGCTGTGCAGCTACGCTACTGCTAGTAGTCGCATTGGAACTGCGTGTGAAAGCCCTCTTGGGCTGCTCCTTCTCATCATTTATCAACCCTTGTCTCATTGCATCCTCAATGTGAACTCCTATCTCATGGAGATCAGCAAATGTGAACAAGGGCAAGACAATCATCTTTTGCAGCATTCTCCCCTGCAGGTTGCAGATGATTATTCTGATCTGATCTTTTTCGGATGGTCGGGTAGTCATCATAGAAGCCTTAGCCCTCCACCGAGTCACAAAATTTGAGAAACCCTCCTTTGATTCTTGGCAGGTCGATTCAAGATCACGGGTAGTGACTTTGATCTAAGTATTATAGGAGTACTGCACTACAAAGGCCTCGGCCATTTCATCACAATTCCTCTTCACAGAGTCTTCAAGCTTTGCGTACCAAATGGCCACTATACTCGACAAGGTCTGGCCAAAAAGGTCGTAGGATATCCGAAAATAACCATAGATGGACCATAGGATCCCAGAACCATCAAACTGGTCTATGTGCGGCATCTTGAATCTGTCTGGCAAAGTCACTGCCAAGTTAGTGTATCTATCCTCAATATCAGGGATTGAATTCATGCCCTACGCCTGTTTGAAGAGCTTTTCTAGCTTGCTAACCTTCAATGCAGTAGGGTCAACCTCAAATTCAAATAGTGCCTCCGCTTGGTAAGCTGGTGCCTTAGAGGTTTGAGGTGGGATGGCATCTGCCTGAATGCCTGCATTTTCCTAGACATATATTGTGACCCCGGGTACCAGAATTCCCACTAGGGGTGCATGGGATGCAGAGGCTGCTGCCAGTTGGGTTTGTTGTTGCTGAAGCCTATTTATCAATTCTGCTTGGCGGGCTGTGATCTCAGCCTGGCAGGTTGTGACCTCGACTTGGTAGGCAACATCTAGTTGCATAGTCTCGATAGTCTGCTGGAGCTGACGAAACATATCTTCCATGCTGACTGGGGAATGATGAACTATTAGGCTTGTGAATACTCTTTTTCTGCAGTAGAAGTAGAAGACCGAGCCTAACTATGTATAGGCGAAGTAAGTGGAGACTGCTGAATTGATGACTGCTGACCTGGTGAGCTATGCCTAACCCTCCTCCGTCTTGTAACCGGTGGGAGCGAAGCAAACACTGGCAGTCCCCTAATAAGATCCCTGGATCTATAAAGTCTCCTTACATGAGTCCAGAGTGCTTGGGGGGTAACTGAATCGTCAGAAGCAATGGTGAAAAACTACCTTGCAAAAAGAAAATAAAGCAAAAA
>NW_021029963.1:323477-335790 GCF_004153795.1 Camellia sinensis
ATGGACTTAGGATTACTGTTAATCTTGGACTCCCAGTAGGATTGGGATAAACTCTCTAAGAGTCTTATCTTTACCCAAACTGAAGTTCTCTCTCATTTTAGGACTCTTGTCCCTTATCCGCTTATCCCGAATTCCAGTATGTTCGCAAATAACCTTGGCCTAGCCGAGATGATCTCGGCGTCATGACCAGGACACGTGACACCTCGGTTGGCACTTCGGTGACACCTCAGCCACGTGTTGTCATTCAAAAATTATGTCCCCACACCAAGTGTTGGGGCAGACTAACAATCCCAACATGCAAGGCCCATCTGAAGCCCTCCGACTTATGAATCCATTCCCCAAATCTGTAAACAAACAGGAGTTATGTTCACTATTCATCATTCACAGTCCACTCCGGACTGTGAAAGAGGGAAACAAACAGGGCCTTAAATCCTTCGAAAAATTAGGCTTCAGTAGTGTAAAATGATAAAGTCATATTGATTACGGGTAATGTTAAGAAATTCAAATGTTTTATTAATATTTTTATCAAATATTTTATATGAGTATGAGACCCACACCGTGTGAATGTGATATGAGTCTCATATTTATGTGAGATATTTAATAAAAATATTAATAAAATAACATTTTCGATTGGGAAATTAACATTTTTGATTTGGGTCATGCAATCGTGGAAGAAAATTGATTTTGTGGAAGGGCCAACTTGAAAGTGATGAGATTGAGGTGTGAAAGAGCTCAAACTACTTTCGTGAAATTTTGTCTGAGCATTATTTTGTGGATTTAGAGGGGTGAAGTGTGAAGTGGGTTTCTTGGAAAAATGAGTGAGGGAGAATGAAAGAGATAAGTGAGGAGAGAGAATTTCTAACACAAGCAAACTTTCCGTCACTTTATAATGGATTGATTAGTGATGTTCTTTGACAAAGAAAATTGCTGTCAGTCTGTTATTGGGTTTCACACATACATGCATCTGTACATAAAAATTTCTTCGTACAACAATGATTTAGACCATTAAAAAATATACTATTAATAACACTAATACATTGAGAATGGCTAAAAAAAAAGAAAAAAAAGAAAAAACAAGGCATAGAAAGTGGACGGGGCTTACTGCCACATCATTAATGCTCCCCTAGTGCTCCCTTTTTAGTGCTCCCAAACATTTTTCCTTATTTATTTATAGGTCTTGAGTGACTTTTTTTTTTTTTTAATTTATAATGTTTTACATATTTGCCTCTCATTTTGGTAATGAAATTTTATTAAGCCTTTTAAAATATGTTTTGTGTTTATTAAATGATCATTTGATGTAATGAGAAATTTATCAGAATGACAAAAGTCAAACAATACATTCAAAAGTCGAACACCAACAACAATTGACACACTGATCTTCCAATTAAAAATGTACAAGAATCACCAACTAAATTAGCCAAAACCCAATTAAAGTTTCATTTTCTGTTAAATTTTGGCCACAACATTTGAATTGTCCTAATTTTAAACATCCTTGATTGGGCAGAAGATGGACTATCAGAACTTTGGCCCAGCTGAGCCCAATCCCTCAACTCACTAAAGTATAACAAAACATAATTTAATTAAATTTTTTATTTTTATTTTTTGTACTAGGCTTAAAAAGATAAAGAGGGCCTCCACTTAGAGATGATAATACTCCTCATGAAGGGAGAAAAATAAACTTTTACATGAAGAGAAGAAAGCTTCCATGAAAGGAAAAAACTTTTATGTAGAAAGGCATTATCGCAACACAAAAATGAAGAACACAAAAAATACACACTAAAAACAAAACAAACAAACACCAGCAAATGATAAACACTAGCAAATGACACCTTAACGATCCGCCAATTGTCGCAACTGATAGTTGTGGTGCCATAATCCTCACCTCTACATTACAAAACAAATCAGTGTGAATCTAGGGTAGGTATCTATCCCATAAAAACGCATTTAACAATATTGGATCTCAATAATGAGTCGGATCCCAGTCTAGATATGAAAGCTATGGAGATGAGAGAAGGTGCAGCGGCTAGCATAATGATGAATGAAAAAGAAAAGGCTAGAGAAATGGAGCGGAGAGAAAGGCTAGAAGCGCCGTCCTCTCCCCCCTATATATGATTTCAAAGGAAAAGTAGAGAAAGAGAGAGGGGTTAAGATTTCTTATTGAGAGAATTCATCTTAAGAAATCATAATTTAATAATGGGATATTTTTGTTTCAGATCTCTAGTAATTTTTTTTTTTTTTTTATAGAACAATAAGGATAATACAATTTTTTTATATTAGTATAGGTTTTTCAAAACACATGGTGACAAATATACCTCCAGTACACCGCTTTAGGTAACATTAGTATAGGTTTTATAACTTTTGATATAAATCTCTATTTTTTATAAAAATTTATATTTTTGGAATCGTTTCATTAAGATCTGTAAAACAAAATCCATAATGAATACAAAATTCTAAAAGAAAAAAAAGTTGATGAAATTTCACTGACTTTTTTTTTTTGAACAGCAAAAAAGGGACTTCATTGATGAAAATGTAGTACAAAGTACGAAACACATTACACCAATAAAGAGAGAAAGAGAGGAGGGGTGCAGGAGCATCACAATGAGATAAATCATCCCAACGAGGTTGGCACGAAATAGCCCATCCTATCATATGCAAGCACCCCAAGTTGGTGAGAAACCAACGGAAGGAACAAATCAAAACTAAACCAATACACCAGCAGAACTAAACCAGCAAGAAGATCAATACACCAGCAAAACTAAATCAAGTCACCAGCAACTTTCACATTCAGATCGATACACCAGCAACAGTTAGACCAGATCAGAACAAACCATAGCAGCAATAAGAACAAATCTCTTGCAGCCAATAAAACAGAATAGAAACTTGCAAACTCGGCCCAAGGACAGAACTGAGCAGCAACCATATGAACAAATTAGAACAGACCACAGCAGCCATAAGAACAGATCACTTGCAACCACCAGAACAGAACAGATCAGTCAGCCTAAGGACTGAACCCCAGCATCTTGCGTACTCAATCAAACAACCCAATAGGTGACAAAAACCAGCAGCAACCTATGAATTGGAACAGGTCTACAATAACCGAAAAATCAGATCACCAGCAACCAACAGAACAAAGCAAACTGAGTCAGAATTTTTCAAAGATTCCAGGACCACACAGCAACCGTAAAATCATAAGATCAGAACATCACAGCAACCATATGCGTCCAGATCTACCTTGCATAGATAAGGAGCTCCATCTACGGCCACCTACACATACATAGTAGTAGTAGTACAACTCTCCAAAGCTTTCTTCCTACACCCCTCACCAGCGGCCACCCAATTACTTATACCCAGCAAAAACAATAGGAATTCCCCTCCTACTATATGCATAACCTCATACATCAGCCATCTTCCAAACCATCAATCAACACCAGAAATCAGCAGATGCAACCAAATCAACCACCAACATCAGCTGCAACGAAGAACAACAGCAACAAATCCTTGAGAAATGGAGCCAAACTACCTGCGAGCTGCATCACTCAGAAACAACTCCTAATCAGACTCAAATTAGAGATGAAATCATGAAATGAATACATGCTACCAATGTGATGATCCTTAGCCCAGAAAACCACTCTAACTTTAACTAGTTCAATCAAATTCTCCAAATTTGGTTGAGCTCCCCTAAAGATACACTCATTTCTGAGCCTCCATAATGACCATATTACTGCAAAAGGAATAACATTCCAGATCATGAGCTCCTTTTTTCTGAACTTGAATCCAACCCACCAATGGAGCAGCTCAATAACAGAACTAGGAGAAACCCAATTAGATCCCCACCAATCAATTACACTAGACCATAACTTCCAAGCAAAGGGACAAAGCAACAAAATATGATGAAGAGTTTCAGGTACCAACTTACAGAACACACCCAGAGAAACAGAGTTACCCCTTAGGACACCGATTCGATGAAGAAAGTCAGCAGTCTTTAATCTACCTCTCCACACCAACCAGAGCAAAAATTTAACTTTTGGGGGAGCTATATTATACCAGATAAATTTTGACAACTCCAGAGTCTGCCCCTCATCGGCTTGGAGCCACCCAAACAATGATCTAACATGAAAAATCCCAGAAGGAGACGACAGCCATCTGATATTATCCTCACTATTCACCCTCAAATCAGGACCTTCACCCAAAATCTGGAGCAAACGAAGCAATTCCTCCTCCTCCCAAGCGCGAAGAGGTCTTCTAAAAGTCAAAGTCCACCTACCATTAGCATTCTTTTCATCAACGAACCACTTCAACGATCCAAGAGGCTCTGTAGATAAACCAAAAAGTCTGGGAAATTGATTCTCCAAGCTTGAATGCCCAATCCACTTATCAGACCAGAAAAGAGTCGAACTACCATCCCCAACCTCAATCTTGACGTTATCCAAAAAATAATCAACCACTAGTGGCTGTATAACAGCCACATACATGACATCTCTCCAAATTCTAGATTCAAAATGACATACACCAGACAAAGGTAAGTAGGATCCATTAGTATGACTGTAGTGACTGCTAATCAGTTGCCTCCACAGAGCCTTCTTCTCAGCCCCAAACCTCCACCACCACTTTACTAACAAACACAGATTCACCTTTCTAATGTTTCTGATCCCTAACCCACCATGATATAAAGCCTTTGTTACCTCTCCCCATCGAACCAAATGAACCTTTTTTTGATTATCAGACCCTCCCCATAAAAAAGAGGCTTGCAACCTATCCACTGACTTAGCAACACACTCAGGCATCTTAAACAAAGAAAGGTAATAAACTGGAAGACTAGATAGAACTGACTTAATCATGGTAACTCTACCAGCATATGACATCACTCTCCTCTTCCATCCTGCAAGCCGAACTTTGATCTTATCCAAAATAGGCTTCCATGTTGATTTTCGACGAGGATTAGCACCCAGAGGTAAGCCAAGATAAACCAAGGGAAGGACATGATAAGAACAATTCAGTCTATCCGCAAAATCCTTAACTAGTTGGGTCGAAATTCCAACACCACAAACAACACTTTTTTGAAAATTAATCTTCAGACCAGAAATAATTTCAAAGCATCTCAGAATCCTCTTAATGGTGATAAGTTCACTCCAATCAGCTTCACAAAACAATATAGTATCATCTGCAAATTGTAAATGGGAAACAGCCATATCATTGGGACCAACGGTAGCACCTCTAACTAATCCAATCTCCTTAGCTCTGGATAACAAAACATTCAATCCCTCTGCTACGATATTGAATAAAAAAGGTGAAAGTGGATCACCTTGCCGAAGACCCTTCTGAGGATTGAACTCCGCTGTAGGAGAACCATTCACCAACACCGATATACTATGAGAGGTCACACATGCTTTAACCTATCCAATCCATCTAGCACCAAAACCAAATTTTTGGAGCATATCAAACAAATATTCCCAATTCACTGTGTCATAAGCCTTCTCAAAGTCCAACTTGAGAATTACACCTCTAGTTTTTGTCTTCTTCCACCAATCTACAATCTCATTTGCAATGAGTACACCATCCAAAATATTTCTTCCCCCTAAAAATGCGGACTGATTTTCACTAATCACCTCAGGTAATATCCTCTTCAATCTACAAGATAATACCTTAGCCAAAATTTTGTAGACTACCCCAATAAGACAAATAGGACGATAATCCGAAAGACTTGATGGATTGGACTTCTTTGGGACAAGAGTAAAGAAGGAGCACTTCAAACTTCTGACCAACCTGCCATTCTCATGAAACTCTGACATAAAATTCATAAAATCCTGCTTCAGAATACTCCAACATTTCTGAAAGCAATACACATTAAATCCATCCGGTCCTGGCGCCTTATTTCCATCACAATTTTTGATGGCTGCCCACACTTCAGATTCAGTAAACACCACCTCCAAATCAGCTGCAGAGTCAGTATTAATAGATTTTAGCACACCACCAAGCTTGGGCCTATGCTTCCAACTCTCATGAAACAAACACCTAAAATGCCTTACCACCTCCAATTTTAACTCATTAGGTAACATAACATCCCTCCCATTAACTTGAATACAATCCAACATGTTCCTGCATTGACGACTTTTAGCCATAACATGAAAAAATTTGGTGTTCTTATCACCCTTTAATGCCCAATTCAATCTAGATTTTTGAAGCCAATTCCACTCCTCCATTTTCCTTAATCTCCTAACTTCTCCAAGGATATTCCTTCTATTTCTAACTTCCTGATCATTTAGGCCTCTACTCTCAGCCTCTAGTTCAAGAGAATGAAGCTCAGCTTCAGCTACTTTAATTTTACAATCAACAGCTCCATAGACCTCCTGATTCCACTCCTTCAACTTGGATTTGAGAATGCGAAATTTCTCTTTAACAACAAAACCTGCCCAACCAACCACCTGAGCCTCCATCCAAATCTTTTTAATCAAAGGCAAACAGCCAGGATGCAAGAACCAGGAATTAAAAAATTTAAATGGCTTAGGACCCCAATCTCTTAGATCCTCCATAAGTAGGATTGGACAGTGATCAGATAGAAGTCTAGGCAGACCCCAAACTTTAAAATCAAAGAGCTGAAGCCACTCAGGATTAATGAGAAATCTATCTAACCTACTCCATCTATCACCCTCAACAGAATTGCTCCACGTATACTTTCTACCCAACATTGGAATATCAGTAAGTTCCATTTTTTCAATAAATTCCCCGAAATCTTTCATTCCCCTATCTCTTCTTAAACATCCTCTCCTCTCACCAATGGAACGGATTTCATTAAAATCCCCCCCCCAAACACCATGGAAAAGGAAAAGAGCTCCTAAGATTACCTAGCACCTCCCACAAAATCCTCCTCCTTGCAACATCATTCGGCCCATACACATTAACCACCACACAATTAAAGGACTTACAGAACATACCTGATAATAGAAGGAAGCTTCTATTACAGCAGCAGTCAACCATTGCAAATACCTCAGGATTCCAAAAACAGAGAAGGCCTCCAGCACTCCCTACCGCATCTACAGACACAAAACTAAACTGATCCCACGGACACAAGGATTCCACAAATTGATCTGATATCCCAGATTTCTTCGTTTCTTGTAGCAATACCATATCCACACCCCTTACTCTAACTAGCTCTTTAAGCTTCTTTCTCTTACAGGGTCTACCCAACCCCCTCACATTCCAAGATAGCATCTTCATTACATACTAAAATAATACTCCAAAGTCACCTGCATTCACAGCTTAGGGCCTACTGACAGACCCCTTTGTAGCCGCTGCTCGCTCCAAATCCTTCCTTTCGAGATCCATTAATTTGTCAAGAACCTCTTTTTCCTTATCTTTAAAATCAATTCCCAAAAATTTCCCGATTTTCATGGTTGCCTGGGCTTCATTGAGGAGATGACAAACCCTACTTGGACTGCTAGCTTGCGATTTAGAACAAGCAACAGCAGCCATCGCTGCTTGAATCAACTGCTTGAAATTTCACTGACTTAAGACAGGTCAATGAGGTTTTGGTTAGTTAGTAAAATTTCGAAAACCAAGTCAGTCATCAGTGAAATTTCAATTGGTAAGTGAAATTTCGACGGCTAAGTTAGTGAAATTTCACTGATTGATCTTTCATGAATTTTCTTCTTAAAAATTTCATATTAGTCAAGGATCTTATTTGAAAGATCTTGTCAATATGAAGTATAAATTTTACAAAAAAATAGAGATGTAAATAAAAAATTATTATATTTTATACTTTTGAAATCACTTAAACAACGTAAAAAGTCACGAGAGAGAGAAACAACGTTATGTGAGAAACAATCGGAAAAATTAGAATTTTTAAGATTATAAGGAAATTTTGGACCATATATGTTAAAGTTTAGGGGTTTTTTTTTTAAGCTCCCTAATAATAACAATTTTCTGCATAAAGGACATTACAAAATCTAATACTGCCTCAGGTCCCTAACCAAAATACCAGCTCATTTTTATCAATTTCTTGGACCAAAATACCCTACGTCTGTTGGATATTCTCCTTTGTCATGCTGGTACTGGTGTTGGGTATTTTCCGGCGAGTACGAAAACAAATTCAGCAAAACAAAAGTACTAAGTTTGGCAAATTTGATTTTCTGGGTAAACAAACAGAGTGGAGTGGAGTTGATAGATGTATATATATATATATATGATACATACATATATATATATACAATCTGTTGCTTACTGTCTTGACTAGAATATATATCATAATTAATCAATTAAGACCATTTGCAACCATAATCAAACAGTCACTCTTAGTTATCTTATCTATGGTTGCAAACATATATATATATATATATGATACATACATATATATATATATACAATTTTTAGCACACCACCAAGCTTGGGCCTATGCTTCCAACTCTCATGAAACAAACACCTAAAATGCCTTACCACCTCCAATTTTAACTCATTAGGTAGCATAACATCCCTACCATTAACCTGAATACAATCCAACATGTTCCTGCATTGACGACTTTTAGCCATAACATGAAAAAATTTGGTGTTCTTATCACCCTTTAATGCCCAATTCAATCTAGATTTTTGAAGCCAATTCCACTCCTCCATTTTCCTTAATCTCCTAACTTCTCCAAGGATATTCCTTCTATTTCTAACTTCCTGATCATTGAGGCCTCTACCCTCAGCCTCTAGTTCAAGAGAATGAAGCTCAGCTTCAGCTACTTTAATTTTACAGTCAACAGATCCATAGACCTCCTGGTTCCACTCCTTCAACTTGGATTTGAGAATGCGAAATTTCTCTTTAACAACAAAACCTGCCCAACCAACCACCTGAGCCTCCATCCAAGTCTTTTTAATCAAAGGCAAACAGCCAGGATGCAAGAACCAGGAATTAAAAAATTTAAATGGCTTAGGGCCCCAATCTCTTTGGTCCTCCATAAGTAATACTGGACAATGATCAATTAAGATTCTAGGCAGACCCCAAACTTTAAAATCAAAGAGCTGAAGCCACTCAGGATTAATGAGAAATCTATCTAACCTACTCCATCTATCACCCTCAACAGAATTGCTCCACGTATACTTTCTACCCAACATTGGAATATCAGTAAGTTCCATTTTTTCAATAAATTCCCCGAAATCTTTCATTCCCCTATCTCTTCTTAAGCATCCTTTCCTCTCACCAATGGAACGGATTTCATTAAAATCCCCCCCCAAACACCATGGAAAAGGAAAAGAGCGCCTAAGATTACCCAGCACCTCCCACAGAATCCTCCTCCTTGCAACATCATTCGGCCCATACACATTAACCACCACACAATTAAAGGACTTACAGAAAATACCTGATAATAGAAGGAAGCTTCTATTACAGCAGCAGTCAACCATTGCAAATACCTCAGGTTTCCAAAAACAGAGAAGGCCTCCAGCACTCCCTACCGCATCTACAGACACAAAACTAAACTGATCCCACGGACACAAGGATTCCACAAATTGATCTGATATCCCAGATTTCTTAGTTTCTTGTAGCAATACCATATCCACACCCCTTACTCTAACTAGCTCTTTAAGCTTCTTTCTCTTACAGGGTCTACCCAACCCCCTCACATTCCAAGATAGCATCTTCATTACATACTAAAATAATACTCCAAAGTCACCTACATTCACAGCTTAGGACCTACTGACAGACCCCTTTGTAGCCACTGCTCGCTCCAAATCCTTCCTTTCGAGATCCATTAATTTGTCAAGAACCTCCTTTTCCTTATCTTTAAAATCAATTCCCAATAATTTCCCGATTTTCATGGTTGCCTGGGCTTCATTGAGGAGATGACAAACCCTACTTGGACTGCTAGCTTGCGATTTAGAACAAGCAACAGCAGCCATCGCTGCTTGAATCAACGCCCCTTTATCAATCTTGCTTCCAGAAGCTCCACTTTTTCGAACTTTTGTCTTTGGGTTCTTAATTTTGCACTTTGCTATGTTCGGAATGACCACTTCTTTCCTTTTCCCTTCGTTCTGCAACCCATTCCGACATGAAGATGCGCACCTCATGTCAGATCCAGCTAACAGTGGTTGCTCTGAAGGAAGAGACAACTGACCTGCTCTATTATCCTTTGAGGCAATGACTTCCTCCACCAGGACCAGCCCATTAGGCTTTGCATGATTAACACAATCACCCCCAACTCCTTTAAATAACCCATCGTCCTGGGCTGACCCAATAACAACTTCCAAATTGATACTGGGCCTCTGCAACTCAGACCCACTCAAGCTTTTCAAATAACCCATACTATCAACATGACCCACAACTTGACAGCTTCCTTCATCATCACCTTGAATTTGAAAATTCAACAAACGCCTTTCCATTTCCATGCATGCGCCACCTATCTCTCTAATCCCCAGACCCCTACCTGTTTCAATAACTCTGGAAACCGTTATGTCATCAATACCATTTACCTGCCTCTCCACCTCCTTCATGATACTTCCCCTTTCAACAGGTGCCAACTCAGCTATAGTATCCAACTCAACTGCCAAATCAGCCTCCACCTCATCATCATCATCCTTACCATTCCCAGATTTTCTGTAACAATTACTATTATCCTTGCAAGAAGTTGCCACTCCATTACAGTGCGATGAACCTTCATCCAAAGGAGAATCCAAATGACTCTCTGCACTCACTATGATTACTTGCTCCTCACAAACCCTAACAGGATAAAACTTATCCTTACAAGCCAACATGATCACCAAATTAATGGGCTCCATCACCTTAGTTGATATTCTTACTTTACCGCACTGAAGCGATGACATTTGTAGAGTACCATTATCAATCCCAATCACCTGACCCCATAGTTTGCCAATGTTTTTGAACGTAAGTAAACTCCACAAATTAAACGGAACACCGTAACAGCTTAACCACACATCTCGCTCCTGCTCAATAACCATATCTTTCTTCCACTCTGATACAAAGTCACACCATGCATAGATCCACTCCTTCATCCGACTAAATTCATACTGCAACACTTCTTTTGAGTTGAACATAATTACCACCAATTTCCCACCTCCTTCACGAAATATAAGGTTTTCCAAACCTCTTTTCTCACACTCCTGTTTAAACTCAAACAATACACAGTATGGTTTTAACTTAACAATTAAACTCTCATACAACCAACCATTACCAACCTCCTCTGTTCTTGCAATGAGATCCTTACCTCCCCCACCTTCAATCCCTTTAACAATATCTGCATAAGAACGAGAATCCGTCCTTACCTTAAAATTGAGTTTATCCTTATTCGCAACCAACTCTCGTTGCCCTTGAACCACTAATTTGCCCCCTCTTGGACGCACCGCCCTACCAAACTCTGCCATTTTCACTTTTAGAGCCCTATTGTCAACCCATAACCCATTTGCTTTTTGTATCGCAATATCGGCCGCCACCGAACAACCATACCTCACAAAACCAAATCTCGATCTCGTTACTTGCCTTCTCTTATTTGGGATAAATGCATCTTTAACCACCCCAAAATTAGTAAACAATACAAACAGCCCCTTCGAATCCATAGCTTCCGGTATGTTGTCCACAAACACTGTTAGAATTCCTTGAGTTTCCACATTCTTTCGTGGCCTCCGATGAATGACTGGTTTCCATCCTCCCTTCGCACCTCTGGTTTCCATAAAAAATAAAAATAAAAACAAGTCATAACTAGTGTTGGTACACTAGTTAGTAGTGCATGTAGCATTGCTCAAAGAGAATGTTTGAGGGCCACAAAATCAGTGGCTTAAATGGCTCCAAATTGCCAAAACGACGTCGTTTTGGGCATAAAACGACGCAAAACGACGTAGTTTTGGCAATTTTGAGCCATTTGAGCCACTGATTTTGTGGCCCTCTAGCATTGCTGTTTCTAAAATTAGTTTTTGATAATATATTTTTTAGAGAATATCAATTGTTATAATTGTATTTTTTATGTTGTTAATAAATTTAATAGAATAACAAAATAAAATTTTCATATTATTTCAATTCTTATTTTTTAAAAAAAGATTAATATTTTCAGATAATAAAAAATAAAATAAGAAATTACTATTTTAAGACACAAGGAGCATATTTTAAGACTACGTAAGGAGCATGTTTTAAGACTATGTTGGTGGCATTACATAGAATGACATTTTTGGCAATTGCATTTTTCGTCTATGAGCTTGGTTTACCCGCATCATCATGTCAGGGCAGCCAACATCGTACTCTCTCTCTCTCTCTCTCTCTCTCTCTCTAGGAATAAAGCTTGGGAGCTCGAATGAGCTCCCCCCGAATCCCCCGAAAATGGAAACACAGAGA